>OY755214.1:25182118-25239618 GCA_963576765.1 Draba incana | reverse complement strand
CCCGTACAAATTTCACAATTTGGTTTTGGGATGTTACAACTACTAGGTGTCGATCGACACACAGTCAATAACAGTGTCGAGCGACACAACACTTCGTGTCGATCGACACGATATCAACAAAGGTGTCCATCAACACCACCACTAGGTGTTGATCGACACTTCAGTCAAAGAAACCGTAGAACGAAGCATATCCTCTCATGGCTCATTCACACAATTTACCGAGACCGAACCTGCACAAAACTCACAAGTATGATACACAGAAAACACGATTCCATCACCAGAACTCATCTCAAATCCACAAAATTACTACTAATTATCCCAAACAATCACAAAAACTAGCTAATGGCCTCGATGAGCCCACAATCGCGCACTCACCTTTGCTGTGAATGAAAATAGGATCGAGACAGCCATGAACACGAAATCAGACCTCCTTCAAGGCTGGAAATTCGTTCAAAACATCAATACTACGAAGAACGGTGATCTCTAACCCTTACAACCTCACGAAACCTTTTCATATGGATCAAAAATCACTAAGAACACAAGAACTCTCAAAAATCTCTTTTCTCTAAGCCTTTTTCTACCTCATGTGATCAAAAACACGACTGCACTTGATTATAAACGAGCTTAGGGTTTTCCTTTCCCCAAACCGCAACAAATTGAACCACAAACCGGTTTAGAACCCTGGTGTCGATCGACACCCCATACCTAAATACTATTTTGGTAGGCGGATGTTACAACAACTTTTAAATCTACAGCTAAAAAAATGTACAACTACAATCAAACTACTTACAACAAAACTTTTACAGCAATTATTTTACAGCTACAACTACAACACAAACATCTACACCATAAATCCTACAATAATTATTCTACAGCTACAGCCAAACCAATCACCCCCAAAATAGAATATTTAACGTAATTAAGATTAGCACCGTAATTAAGATTTAATGACAATATGTTTAAGCCATTACAAATTAAAGGTTTAATGAGAATATTTTAAGACATTACAAATTAAATCCTAAATAAATGAGAACATTATCATATATTATTGAAATTCTAACGTGTTCAATTGTTGTGCTTTATGTTTCAAATGTTATCATTAAATCTCAATTTAGTACTGCATTTGCCAATGAAAACTTCAAATTTAGGGGGTGATTGGTTCGGTTGTAGTTATAAAATATTTGATGTAGGATGTAGTCTGTAGATGTTTGTGATGTAGCTATAAATTTTTTGATGTAGAACATGAACAAACAATACAAACAAGGCTGTAGAGGTTGTCAGTGTTATATGGGACGCACTAAAATATTTTAAGTCTGATTGGTAAGCAAATGTTGTAAAAATACTTAAAGAGGTTGTAGAAAATTTTTAATGCCCAACCAATCACACACTTAGTTGATCTGATTATAAAAAAACTAAAAATAGTTTGCAAAATAGTAAACATAGTTTTATATTTACAAAAAAAAAAATCGTATTTAAAATAATACAAAATAATTTATTTATCAGAAAATTGCAAGTACTAAACCTACCAATATACTTAGAATATTTTTTGCATAAAATAATATTAAAATTGCATTGTTAATAAAAACTTTATCATCTTCGAAGTATTATGCTTTGAAGTATAAAAAGTTTTAAAACTGTGTTAAAAAAAAGAATAAAAAATTACATATAACTAGGCAAAATTAAATATTAATTTCAAAAATTTAAGATAGTATTACCAAATTTTATTTTATTAGATTGAAAAGTCGAAGCTAAAAATAAAATCTAATAAGGTAATCAAATAATTAGGAATAGAAAATAGATTTAACGTTATTTGCCAAGTTAACATTTAACCATATTTTTGTGTTTCAAATATTAGTTACGATTAATCTATAAATCTAAACATATTAATTTTATTTGAAAATATTAGTGGATAGTATTCATAAGATTTTCAGTACAAAACAATTACTACCAAAAAAATTCTTTGCATTTCGTTGTGTGAACAAAAAAATTGAAACCCTTCATCTTTTTGTTTTCTCATTATGGCGTTCACAGATTTGTATACATTGAAACCCTTCATTATGATGTTCACTTGGTTGCAATCAAACTTCCATTGCCGATGAAAATGTATTATAGTAATCTCTTCTCAATGCATTTTTTTTATTTACAACTATAATTATATGCTTAATCTTTGTATTTGTAATCAATAGTATAGTTTTTCATATTCCACTATTAGAATCTGTATTGAAGTTTGTGCTTCTCTTGAAGTTATAGTATCTTCTTAATAATCATGATTGTTCTGCCTAATTAAATTGGTAGGATGACAAGCTACAAGACATTGTGAACCTCTACTGAATTTTGTGATTCTTTAAAGAAAAATGAAAAATTCAACAAATCTTTGTTTCGTGATTTACAAGAATCAAATATGAAGAAGTAAGCGCCTATATACATTCTAGAGGTAGCAGAATCCAAAACAATGTGAGTAAGAGAGGAAACTATTGAAGACAATATCACCACAAGAAAACAGGTCGTTAGCCACTCGAATTACCGAGTGGCAAGTTAGTCACAATGATTTGCGACTCATTTGTGACTCTTTTTTGATTAAAGCGTGACTCTTTTTTCCGGAGTCACTAATTAGTCGCTCATTTGCGACTCCATCAGGTAGTCGTTAAGTAGTCACATATTTGCGACTAATCTGCGATAATGGTTTGTATGTTTTGTTGGAGTCGCTCAGTAGTCACAAATTGCCGCCTCCTTTGCGACTAAAAGCCGAGTCACCAATTAGCGACTCTTGAGTGACGCATTACAGAGTCACAAATTAACCACTCCACCTACCGAGTCACTAAAGAGTGACAATGGTTTGTGTCGGCATAATAGGACAAGTGTGGGCGTATGTCAGCAGACAAAGGGACAAAAATAAAACGTAGGAAATTCTTGTGCACCTAATTTATGTCGTTGGAGTCTCTAAAGAGTCGCAAAAGAGTTGCTCATTTGCGACTACCAGTGTGGAGACGCAAATGAGTGACAAACGATTTTGCCTATATATACTACAAATTCTCTTCTCATTTCCACACACCTCTCGCATAATCTCTCTCTTTCTAGAAATATTAGTTCCGAAAAAAAGAAAGGGAGAAGAAAAAAAAAATTTGGAAATATTTTCTTTTAGGAAAAAGAAAAAAAGAAAAAAAAGAAAAAAAATAATAATAATGTGGTCACATACTCGGGATTGGATGTACAATCGGTTCGATCCAGTTACAAACAATTTCACGGACGAATTTATTGAGTTTAAATTTAAGAGTACTTATAATGTGTAATATCATAAGTTAATGTTTAATATATTGTGTAATATTATAAGTTATGTGTAATATTATGTTTAATAAAAATTGCATTCGTAATGAAAATAGAATTACTACTATAGCTCAATCGGTTTCAACCAAATCAACATATTTCCCTAGCACGAGTTCAAATCCCATCTACTACGGGTAGGAATTTTTTTAATGTAAAAATGTTAAGTATGTATAAGTAAATAAAAACAAACTAAACAAACGAATACAAAACATATCCCAGTGGCATGACCGCATGCGTTCCACTTACCCACAAAACCATTTTTTAATTTTTTTTAGTTTTAGGGTTTCGCTCAAAGGAGTCGCACAGGAGTTGCTAATTAGCGACTATTTCGCAACTATTCAGGATTTCGTTTAACGGAGTCGCAACGGAGTAGCAAAAACGTCACAATACAGCCACCAATTTGCGACTAATTACCCACCACAATAATATTTTGGGCAAATTTAACACCATAGTGTTAACCTAATGAATATAGTTATGTTTATACAACTTATTCATCTTATAAGTGTGTACTAAAATGCAAAAAAATATATATATAAGTACAAATGCATTTCACAAAACACAAGTCTTCTTACAAACCATAACATATACATATCACTTTAGTATAAAATTTATAATTTTGAAGATTAACCAAAAAAAATTTAATTGCTAGGATTTTAATGTTTGAATCAAACAAACATTATAGAAGTACTTGGGGAGTGGGTTAGAATGAATAATGGGTCTCATTTTTTGTGTTTAGAATGTTTAGGGTTTAGGGTATACATTTTTAAAGAGTCACACAAGAGTGGCAAATTAGTGACATATTACCCACTAATCTGCGACTTTGTACTTAATTCGGCTTTCTGTACGAAATGTGGACCATTGTACAAATTGTAGGCCACAGAGCAAAATATATTGGGCTTTTACGCGGATTATTTTCCCTCCAAACCCAAATTTAGTTAGCCACTCCCTTGCGACTAAGTTGCGACGCAAGCGATAATATATAAAACAAACCTAATTCCCAAAGGTCATTTCTTTCCTCTCTCTCTTTCTCTCTGCGACAGAGAAAAAAAACCCCAATCCATTCTTCCGATTATCTCTTTCGATCTTCCAAAATTTCTTTCGATTCTTCTCTTTCTGCAATCCCGTTCTTCTCCTCTATGAAACCCTTCTCTTCTCCTCTATGAAACCCTTCTCTTCTCTTCTCTGAAACCCTTAAATTCTTGCTTGCCCGTCGATTCATTTTCCTCTGTTGAAACCCAGAAACCCAAACCCTAATTTCTTTATCTCCTTTAATCGTAACCCAGAAACCCTAGAACACTAATCGTTCTGACGAGAAACCCTAATTTCTAAACCCATAAAACCCAAATTTCTCTAACCCTAATCCGATGGTGAAGACGGCTCTCCGAGGGAAAGGCACTCGAGGAGGCGGATCTGCTTGCGGTGGTAATGGAAGAGGCAGAGGCGCTGGAAGAGGGAAGGAACCAGCCGGTGAAAGACGAGCCACTGGAGGAGGCGGTTCTGAAAGAGGCCTCTCCGTAGGAGCCGGTTCTGGAAGAGGCGGCGCCTGTGGAAAAGGACCGGCTCCTGAGTACATCCCTCTGGGAGAACTTGCAGCCATCGCTACAGCTAGGACTACAAAGGCTCGTGGTAAGCGTCCTACAGGCACAAGTGAGCCGGTGGTTCATCCTGAAACCACAAGTGACCCGGTGGTGCGTCCTGTACCCACCAGACCTAATCTTGGAGCTTCTTCAGTCGCCTGTGAAGGGGCTACTAACGCCGGAGGTTCACCTGTGGCTCGACCTGTTTCAAATGTTGGCTCCTGCAACTCCTCTAACCCGTCGCCACCTTCTCAGGGGACCCGGGTCTCTCACTCAAACTTGTCTGCCGCCCGAACCATTCCTCTGTAGTACCCTCCATCAACAAACCCCCAAGGCAGTTCAAGAAATGTTGAGGCTAACCTTAACTTGAATATGCGACATGTTGGTGGCGAGGTTCAGAGAGATGCTGAGGTTGATGATGAAGAAGATGAAGAAGACAGAGATGATGAAGAAGAACTCCAAGATGATGCTGTGGAGAATGATGAACTCGGACCTGACTTTGAAGTTGTTTCTGGGCAGAAACCAGAAGGGCTAGACGATGAGCAGCTGTTGGCTAATCTGTTAGCTCTTCCTGGACGTCAAAGACTTCCTCTTCTCAGTGAAGTCCCTGTACTAGACTCATTGTGGTAAGTAGATCCATTCATACTTGTTTAATATATGCTCAGTGAACCTGTATATATATTGGTTGTTGAAGTTGGTTAATGTGGTTAATGAAAACTGTTGAATCTGCAAATTGTATATGTTGGTTAATGGAAATTGTTGACTCTGGAATTTATTGGTTTAGTTTAGTACATTGCTTATTAGTTCTTCAATATATGTTATGTAATCTGGTTTCCATTTCTGTGCAAGGTTTACTCGGGACAGAGGCAAATTGACCCGTGTCATCTCAATGATCTTTAGACGCAAGTTCGATGGCCTTTTCTTCAGTTGGACAGTGACTCCGATTGACAAACAAGAAAGATACTTCAGGCCTTTTGCGGTAATGCTTCTTCTTCTTCTTCTTCTTGTTCTTCTATTTTTACATATCTTTTTAAAGTAATTTAGTTTACTACTGACCATACTTGTTTGTTGTGTAGAGCAAGTACTACTGGGATCAAGAGATCACTGAACTGGTGAGGGAGCATTTCACTGCGATTGCTATCAATCGCATGAAAGGCATTGTCAGTCGTGCTAAGACCAGTGTAATAAGGCCGATATGGATTGATGATGATCTCTGGAAAGAGATGTGGCTTCACTGGGACACTACAGAGGCAATAGAGAGGAGTACTACCGCTTCCAACTCCCGTAATTATGACCGTAACGGCCTTGGACCACATGAGCACAGGTCTGGCTAGTCCTCTTACCTGACCATTCAACAAGACATGGTAAGTGTTAATTTATGTTACTGTAACTTCTGATAAATAACCATAATATCTGTAACTGACATTTCTTTTATACTCTTGCAAGAGGATGAGCTAGGAAGACCAGTGTGCTTCGCTGAAGTCTTTAAGTAGACTCATACACTGTTTGATGGCAGTTATGTCGACCAAAAGGCTAAGCAGGTGTATGAAGATTATGACAAGACCCTCCAAGAGGTTAGGGAGCAGGCTCGCGGCGAACGACCAGATGCTTCAGACGATTCAGAGAACTCAACGCAGCGGCAGCTGACCGTTGACGATCTTAATGATATCTTCCTTAAGGTAACCTTTCTCTCCTACTTTCTTATCATTTCTGTCTTGGTTTACTTTATGTTACTTATCATTCCTGTCTTGCTGTCTGTTGGATATTGATTACTGAATTATAGACTTGGCTTTAGGTTTTTGGTTTTGGTTTACGTTTGTATTGCCTGTTGGATGTTAGCTTCTTACTGTATATGTTTCTCTGGCAGGTTACGCACATCGATCCAAAGGGCAACCCTTATGGAATGGGTCAACTGTCCCATGTGGTTAACAAAAAGACAAGGCCAGCGATGCTTCACCGTCAAAGACAACCTTAGAAGCGATGCATGACGAGTTCAAATCAGCTCGTCAAAAGATTGCTGACTTTGAAGCTGAAAACAAGCATCGAGATGCGGAAGACAAGCGTCGTGATGCAGAGCTACTGCTGCTAAGGCAGAGTCAGTCTCGCATCTCTGAATTCGAGAAGATGATCCAGTTCATGAAGACGGACAATCCCGCCTTGCTGCTTACCTGACTCAGTCCTCTGTCTTGGATGTTGAAGTGCCTGCTCAAGCTCCTCCAACCTCACTACCCGAAGCCAACTCTTAGAAGTTTCTTTTGAAACTTCTCTCTCTCTAATATGAAAAACTTGTTTAATTTCAGTTTGTCTTTTGTACTTTATAACTACAACTAGTTTGTGTACTAAATATTTTGTGTACTTTATAAGTTTCTATTTCTTTTGCTTTATATTTTGTTTCTAAAACAATTCAAATCCAAATAGGTTCTTAGTAACAAATTAGTAACAATTTAGTACTGAATTAGTTACAAAAACAAGACTATAAAGGGACTTCAAAAATACACGATTCGCAAATAAGTGGTTAATACGTGACTCGATTAAGACTAATTTGTGACAATCGTTGATCTAAATATAGTCACAAAAGCGTCTCTAAAGTGTCGCTAATTAGTGACTCAACCGAGAGTCACAACATAGTCGCAAATTAACAGAGTCGCTAAGTAGTCGCAATAAACCGAGTCGCTATAACATGGTTAATTTGTCACCACCAATATTCGTCGCCAATCAGTCGCTAATTAGCGACTCCACATTTTACGAGTCGCATATTAGCGACTAATTATTATCGTCACAAACCAGTCGCTAATTAGCGACTCATTTGCGACTCGAAAAATTAGCGACTCAACTATTGTCACTCCGACTTCGGAGTCGCAAATTAGTCGCAAATACACTACAAGAAAACAGGGCATATTCCTACGGCCAAATCCGTCAGAAATCCATCGGAATAGGGGGTATTCCGACAGATTTCTGACGGATTTGGTCTGCCGGTTCTATCTCGTCGGAAATACAAATCCGTCAGAAATCCGTCGGGTTGTCCTGACGGATTTCTGATGGGACTTGGAACACCGGAATCCTTCGACCCTACGTCGGAATCCGGTCGGAGACCGTCAGAAATCCGTCAGTCTATGTAGCCGTCGGAATACCATCGAAATTATGTGCTCCGACCGGATTCCGACGTAGTGTCGACGGATTCCGGTGATCCATGTGCCGTCAGGAATCCGTCGGGCCAAACCGACGGAATTCTGACGGATTTGTAATTATTTAAAAAAAAAAAAAATATTTATTTAAATATATGAAAATAAATGAATTATTAAGAAAAAATTAAATTAAAAATGAAAAATAAATTAAAATTAAATTCAAATTGTTTTAAAACCAAATTTAAAGTTTTACATTAAATTTAAAATGTCCAAAAACATTTACGACCCATGAGAACGGAAGAACTCGTTCATCTTCGCCTCCAGTGCACGATATCGTTCCTCCGCCTCCTCCTTCTCTCTCTGGCGCCGTTCCTCCACCTCAGCAATTTGTCTCTGCACCCGGTCCTCCGCCTCCGCCTTCTCTCTCTCGTACTGTTCCTCCAAAGAGCTAACCCGTTGGGTCAACTCGGCGTTTTGTGCTACCAAACTGCTACCACCGTGATAGCGAACCGACGAAACGGATGAGCAAGTGTCTTCGGGGAGGCCGTAGTCAGGACCTCTGCTCTTAGGGTTTACCTAAGAAAAAAAATTCAATCAATTTCAAAACGTATTAGTATTAAAAGGTATTTTAAATGTGTTTAAAATTGACACGTTTACTACCCTCGTAAGTGAACTCGTTGATCTTCTCGAATGGAACTTTGGTTGGCGGCGGAGTTCCATCGACGATCGGTTGCGATTGGAGGTACCGCTCCCCGAGCTTCTCCACGCTCTCCACGATTTCCCGAGCAATCGCATCTTGGATTTCACCCGTCTTTCTGTTGGTGTGGGCATCTCTGATGACATCAAGATGCGAAGGACGTACACCGATCTTCTCAATCTATTAGCATAGTCAAGTACGGAAAATGTTAGCGATAATTAAAAAATTTTGGAAAATTAGGAAAGTTACCAGTTGCTGAACACGTGACGCCTTGCTCGTTGCACCGAGGTTGTGGGTCGCCGGTCCCTTCCCATTCTGCTCGCTCCTCCGGTTAGTCGAGTTTTGTGTGGACATCGCTAGGGTGTCCTCCCGTTCCCAATGTGCAATAAGTCGAGCCCATAATGCTTCGTCGTTTTTAAGAACCTTCTGACGTCGGAACCACCCGTCCTTCCACTCGTTCATCTTCTGTGAGTACTTTCTAGGCGCCTTTGCGTCGAATTCTTTGCGGACGATACGAGTCAGCTGTGGCTCCCACGTAAATTCTTGCTGAAAACAAAACAATACCCGAAATACTATTGACAATTGGAATGTAATATAAAAAATGAATTTTAATTTAGAATATAAATACATACCGCAAATTGCCGAAATCAAGTGTCCTGGTCTGCCACCGGCATGGACTCATAAGTGGGATACGGCTTACTTATCATGGTATTGATCATTGAGTTGATGGCACTCGAAATACCGTTTCCTGAATATTGGAACCTACACGGTATTGTGTTTCATATTTTGTTAACAATTTTATTAAGTTAATATAAGCCTATAAATTTTTAAAAGTAGTCATTACCAGGTCGTGTTAGGTGGTACATCCGGATCAAGTCGTGTCAACCTTTCCCGACCGGGTTGGGACACAAACTCCTCGATGCTCATTGCCGTACGAGCAGAGGCAGTTGTACCCGTAAGAGGAGTGTCGGGGATCTGCGACTGACTCGCAGTCCCACCTCCCGTAGTGGAAGTACAGGCGCCGCTAGTCTCATGATATAGGCGATAATTCCTACGATTTACAAAATTTTTACACAACTTTAAAATTAGTGTATAAAATTACTATGTCAATTATAAATTTAAAATTTACAATCTTTAGTACGGAGTTTGGGCTTTTGGGATTTTGGGAATTTGTGATTTTGAGATTTTGAGATTTCAGAATTTATGGAATTTAGGATTTATGGTAATTTGGTAATTTGCGATTTTGGAATTTTGTTATGAAGGAATAAAGTAACACTCCGACATCACGAAGACGAAACACGTAAAATTTTGTAAATGGTATAAAGGTTTTTTAGATATAGTGATATATTGATTTTTTCATCTTATATATATAGATTTAGGGATTTATGATTTGTTAAAAAATTTTAAAAAACATTAAAAAAACATTTAAAACAATACAAATTTAAAAAATTAAGGGACTCGCTCAATGTTTGGAGTTAATGAAAACCAAGGCAACATAGATAGAAATTCTGGGATTCACGGCCTTGGAAACTAGAAGTTCTACCTATGCTGGCTTGGTTTTCATAAATCCCTAATTACTTATCATTGTCAATAATTCTTGCATACAACTCCCAATAATCCCTTAATTTTTTTTAATTTGTATTGTTTTTAAATGTTTTTTAATTTTTTTATAAATTTAAGGGTTTTAAAAGTTTTTAAAATTTTTTTAAAAGTTACTTAAATTTAAAGTTACATGTTTTTAAAAGTTACATATTATTAAAAAATTTTAAATTTAAGAGTTACATGTTTGTAAAAGTTTTTAAAATTTTTAAAAATTTAAGAGTTTTTTTTTTTTAAACTTTAATCAAGAATTTTAACAATTTTTAATTTATAGAATTTTTTATATTAATCATATTATAAATCTCAATAAATCCTTAAAAATTACAAACACTTATTAGAATTGAAATTCAATTAATTGCAAATGGTAAGTTCCTAAAATTATCATACTACCTTAATCCATATATCCATAGATCCCTAATTTCTCATAATTTCAAAATTCATAAAATTTTCTAAATCCCTAAACTCATAAAATTTTCTAAATTCCTAAATTCATAAAATTTTCTAAATCCCTAAATCTTAAATTCCTAAACATCTCATCATCAATTACGAATTCATGTCAAACAATGCTTGTAATTCGACATTTACCCATTCCCAATTGAATAACACACAATTTCAAGCACAAATCCGTTCATAATATTTAAAATCAACAAAAACTTACATTGTCTCGTTGATTTGGTGAGATGGTTTGTGAAATGGAATGGGGACGTCGGAAAAACAGTGACAAACGGCGGCAAATCGGCGGCGTAACGGGCGACGATTTGGGGAAAGAAATTTTTTCTCTGGTTCTGTCTGCGGGGAAGACGAAGTCTGTGATTTTAAAGGACTATGCGACGGAATTCCAACGGAATTATGGCAGAATATAAAAATCCGTCGGAATTCCGTCAGATGTTCCCGCTTTTTCGATAAGATCGAAGTGTTTAGGCTGCAGGAAATTAGGGTTTTTCGTCAGAAATCCGTCATAAATTATGACGGAATTTTGACGGTTTTTTGTTTTTTCTTTTAATTTTATTCTGGATCCGACTAAAACAAGTATAAAATAAATAATCCGTCAGAAATCCGTCAGCATTTATGACTGATTTCTGACGGATTTCTTAAAATCAATTAATTTCTACTTGGAGATAAAAAAAATTAAATAAAAGTATGAATACGTCGGACATAAGGTTATTTATGTTTCCTTGCTCCGAATATAAAATATTTCAATTTAAGATTCATAATAAATTTAAAATATTTTTCATTTCTCCGATTGATATATTAAGATTTTAGCCTCTTTTACTTATTGTTTTCTATTGTTTTTCGAATCTTTTAAGTTCTTTTTGGTGTCTTTTGAGGTTCTAGGAGGCTCTCGAGCATGGTTTGGAGTTATTGGGGCTCATTGGAGCAAACGAGACAAAATTGGAGCAAAAAGCCGATTTTCCCTATCTGAAGGATTGAAGACTTTTACCTCCTGGAATTGAGACTGACCGGTCCCATTACTAGCCCGACCGGTTCCGATTCCAGAGACTCATGTCGACGAAATTTTAAAAAATATATATTCTGTCAGAAATCCGTCATAATTTCTGACGGATTTTGGTTTTTTTTTTAATTTTTTAATCTCCGATTAGAAAAAAAATTTCCTTATCCGTCAGAAATATCTATTCGGAGATTTAAAAAATCAATAAAAAACTAAAGGAGTCGTGCCGGCACTACTCTTGCGAAAAGCAGACTCGCTAGGAATACTGCGTTTTTAGTAGTAGTTGTGCTGGCACAACTCTTAACAACATCTCCAAACTTTAGATATTTACATGTTATAAAAGGAGACATTGAATATAGATTTCAATTGGAAATAATTTTATGAATTGATTGGTTTTTTATTTTATTTTCCAGACGGCTCAGACAAGAGTTGCGCAACTGATGAATGTTAAAGCATTTTCAGTTGTTGAAATCTTGTGTTGCCTGTTTCAGGGATTTTCCAAAAGTTTACAATGCTTCTTGCGTAACAGGGGGTGAAGAATCGTTCATCAGTGGTAAGTGCTTAAGTTTCTCTCTTCATTTATTTTGTATATTCATCCGCAATATTAATAATCATTTGAATTGTGAATTGTAAAATTTTCTGACGGATTATTAATTTTAGATTTGGAGATTTAAAAAATCAATTAAAAACCAAAATCCGTTAGAAATCCGTCAGAATTTATGATGGATTTCTGACGGATTATTAATTTTATATTTGGTCTATTCGGATATTTTTAAAATTCATTAAAAAAACCAAAATCCGTCACAAACCCGTCATATGTTATGACGGATTGCTGACGGATAATTAATTTTATATTTGTTCTATTCGGAGAGTTTAAAAATCAATAAAAAACCAAAAGCCTTCAGAAAACCGTCGTATATTATGACGGATTTTTGACGTATTATTTATTTTATATTTTAATTTCTATGCGGGAATATTACATTAATCCAAAATCAGTCGGAAAACCGTAACATGACATATAAAATCATTGATAAACAAAACATTATTTTCATTATTTTAATATTACATTACACATATAAAAATATGACATTACAAATAAAATATGACATTAAATAGGAAATAGGAAATATTACACATAACAACATAATCCGGATAAACTCGTACAATGGATAGTCGGAAAATATTAAATTCATGGAGGGGTCGGATGTTTATTCATCATCTGAGTCTGGAACTGTTTCATATTCGTATCTAGTAGTGCATTCATCTTCCTCATCGATGGTAGATACTTCCGTTGGTTGGTAATCAACAATCATCGGATTAGCTCTGATTATCTGTGTGAAAAATGAATTTAGTAATTAAGTCTTCCCATGCATATTTAGAAACGTATGATATACATCTACCTTAACAATATTCTGCTCTTTGATGTTCAGGTACCTTGAGTTCCTGTTAAAACGGCAAACGGTAATATTCTTTAGGATGACCACCGCACCTACACCAGTCGTGAGTCTGTACTCGTCATTCTTGAAGATGTTATGGTGCATGGTTCCCTCGATTTTTCCTGAAGGATCTTTTAAGGTTACTAGCAGATCTCCCTGGTCATTGGGGGTCAAACTAGAGAGCATAGCCACAATCTGATAATGAAATAGAATAAACTTGTCAAATAAATTGTATCTCTAAATGTTAATAAAAGTGGTCGAAAACTTAAACCTTTTTGACTTTCACAAATTGTGAATGCGGGGATTGAATTTCTGCAACCTGGGTCCAGAATGGTGTGCTCCGATTGTTATAAGAACCTACATGTATGAATGATAGATTTAGTATTTGTCAGCCACAATCATTATTGTTAAAGTAAAAGCGGTAATTATATATATATATACCTTCACGGATTATGTAATCGATAGTAGAAGTCCACCGAGGACTACTAAAATCCTGGTCGGCCTGTGGTGCCTCATTAATGACCTCACGAATTAAATCTTGTGTTGGGCGTGGCTGAGAACTTTCACCTCGCATCACCTTTGCATCATGAGACCTCTTCCGAAACAGGCCTTGCCGTACGACTTGGCCAGGTCCCGGTATTACGGGCGTTTGGTTCAGGGATTGTTGAGTTGGATGGATTGAAATTATCGGTTTAGCATCAGTAACATTTAAGTTGTCGTAAGGAGGGCTTGAAGGAACAAGAGTTGTGTTTGGAGGGTTTTGACCGGGGGCTCGGTTTTGCATATAGTAATTCCACATATCTCTGTTTGCCATTACGCAATTGAATTTTTCTGTGTTGTGTTATGATTTTGTGTTCAAATTTTTTTATGGAAGAATGAGAAAATGTGCAAACTTATGTAGAACGGATATCCATAAGATTTCCGTCGGAAAACCGTCATAACACTCTGACATAACACCCCACCAATCCCATCGGCCACTGCAGACGATTTATTAACCCCTCAAACGTTGCCGACATCGCAAACCGTCGGAATTCCGTCTGAAATCCGTCAACATAATTCCGACGACATAGTTCCGGCGGAAATCTGGCAGTTTGTCTGACCAATCAAACGTTGCCGACATCGTGTAGTCGGAATACCTTCGGGATACCGTCAGTTTATACATATAACTTCTACTATAAATACACTGATGACGGAGTGGATATCTTATACCCCTCTCACTAACACAAAAAATGTCTTCTACCTCTCCTAACGAAGAATCTATATCAAAAATCGTGGTAAATTTTTTGGATATTCCAAAATTCTCGTGGGAAACTGAATCTCATTGCGACGAATTCACTCAAGAGATTCCCACTTACTCGTGGGAATTTGATACCTGCTCACCAATCCATCATGAAGATTCCACATCAACAATAGTGCCGGACAGCCAGTGCTTGCCAAACAACCACCACATTCCAAAATTGTCATGGGAATCGGAATCTCCGTGCGACAAACACACTAAAGATATACCCACATACTCGTGGGCAGATGATTCATGCACTCCAAAAAATGCAGATGGGTTCGGTTTTCCTAATCACAAATACGATAACCAGCCAGAATGTCCTGACCAAAAGCGGGTTGTCAATGCCGGCCAACCATATCAATTCACTGAACAGTCATATACTTACGGTGGAAGTACTTCAACAGAATGTAAGGATCAGTACTATGATTTTCAATTCACCCAAAGCCCAGAAACACCAAACTTAAATATTGATGTTGATGCAATAAAAAGTGAATTGTGCGATGGATTTTTAGATTCTCCATCAAAAAATAAAAAGGGATAGAAAATTTTAAAATGGTTCTAACCAATGGTAAGTTTGGAGTGGATACAGACATAAGTTTTTAAAATTAATATTGTCTATTTATGTGTTTGTACCATAACCGTTGTGTGTTTAATATTTGCAAGTCTTGTGTCAAAAAAAAAAAATATTTGCAAGTCTTTAATCTACCTGTGTATTAAGTTGTTTTAAATTTTAAGTTTCATTAAATGTAATGTTTTATTGGTGTTGCATAATCAAAATATATTGTTAATTAGTAACCGGAATTGATTATAAATTATTAAATGTCAATGATATACAAGATTCGTCCTCAGCTTAAATGGTTATGCTTCCTTTAAAGCTATATCAAACCCGAGTTCGAATCCGGGGTGGTGTGCAATTTTATTGATTTCTTATTTGTCCGTCGTAATACTGAGATTGTCTTCCACAATCAGATTTGTTAATGAGCAATGGCAAAATATTGTAAATTTTTGTCTACTATATATGCAGTACACTATATTACAGGGAACCCATAGATGTGAGAGTACAACATTCATAACCACACATTTATTCCTAAATTATTAATCTGAATCTCCTGATCCACTTTCACTAGGGATAGAGTCTGAATCATCGTCAAATTCATCACGTGTTTCCTCATCGTCCGAATGCACTAGATCATCCCCGATATGGGTGACATCAACGACAAGGTCAATGTTATCCATCTCCTCCACAGGTGACATTGGTATACTTCTCGATGGTTGTAGAGCATCATGTTCTGGAACTCCATATATTTTTCCTCTCGGGTTAATTCGAGTTACTGTGATCCAAGGATTTGTACGATAGGCAACTCGAGGATATGGAATATAGCAAACCTATTAATAAATAGTGGATATTGTTAATATACATGAACAATAAACCTTAAGTATGAGTACGTAGGTAAACATATTATTGTATTGATACCTGGTCTGCTTGAGACGCAAGGATAAATGGATCATAATATTGTAGTTTCTGGCTTGAATTTATCGAAATAACACCAAGAGGGTCAACTCGAACCCCTCGACCATTGGATGGATCATACCAATCGCACATAAACACAATGCACCTCAAGTCCAACATTTCTGGATAGTGAATTTCCAAGATTTCGTTTAAAATCCCATAGTACATGGAATGACCTGACTGCGCCGAAATACCATAGTCCAAAGTTGACCTTTGACGTCCTTCCTTACGGATCCTGAACAAATATCCCCTAGTGCAAAACTTGGGATATGAAGTCACGGTGCTGCGTAAATCTTGAACAAACTCCACTAACCATGTCGGGAGTGATTGCTAAACTTTCGGAAACCTAAAAAATGATATAAGTAATATATCAGTAACATATGAACGTGAAAACATGGAAAAGTAAGAGTAAGTAATTATATTAAACTTACATAACATTTCAACCACCCGGGAAATTCTTCATCTTTCAAGACAGCAAGTTCGGCATATGTCTTATCAAAATGGTAATCATGTGCGAGAGACATGTAGATCCTGTAACATAATAGTCGTTAGTAGATGAAGGCAAATAATTCCATAAATTTAGTATAATAACTGATATACCTTTCGTACTCCAAAATTTCATCACAGTTTCTGAGGATATACGTATGCAAATGTGTGACCTCTTGTGGTGATAGTTTGCATTTCTTTCTTTTTCCACTTGCTCGACCAACTTGGGCAAACAACTCAGGAACAACCACGGCATAGACTGCTTTCTCACCTCTATCATCATGTCGGGCAGGACGTCTCGCCTTAGTACGAACTTGTGATGGAAAGTAATATTCGGCAAAGTGTGAGACTTCCTCGTTTAGGCTTTGTGTGACAATAAATCCCTCAACCTTGCTCAATTTTTTAACCTTTTTCTTCAGGTGGAACATATAACGCTCGAACGGATACATCCATCGGTATTGAACAGGGCCTCCTAAGGCTGCTTCTCGTGGGAGGTGAATAGGAAGATGTTCCATAACGTAAAAAAAAGACGGTGGAAATATCTTCTCAAGATTACAAAGGAGAACCGGGATATTGGCCTCCAAGTTACGTATCCCGTGGACGGTAAGCGTTCTTGAACATAAATCTCGGAAGAATGCACCAACTCCTATAAACGAAAATTAAACAAGTTGGTACATATATAGTAATATTATGGTAGTAAGAAACTAATGGGAGTAAGAAATATACCTCCAATTGCTTGGTGGATTGGTTCTGGAAGACGATATGCAAATACAAATGGAAGAAGACGCTGCATCACGACATGACAATCATGACTCTTCATTCCTATAAACTTCCCTTCCGTCGAATCTACGCAATTACATAGATTAGATGAGTAGCCGTCTGGAAATTTTACAAATTTTTTGAACCATTCAAAAAATACTTCTTTCTGCCCAGCGTCTAACCGGTACGCAGGCATCGGCAATCTACCATTAGCCGAAACATGAAGAGATGGCCTCGAACAAATCAATGGCAAGTCCAATCTAGACTTCCAGTTGTCTTTGGTCTTTCCTGGGACGTTTAATATGGTGTTCATGATGTTGTCAAAGAAATTCTTTTCAACATGCATGACATCTGCATTATGCCACAATAGATGGTCTTTCCAGTAAGGCAAATCCTAGAAAATACTTTTCTTGGGCCAATTGTGATATTCCCCACAATCGTCGACTGGGTGATGGCCATTACCCCCACATTCAGGAGTTCGCTCTGCACCAAAATCACATAACTATTCCAATATGCTGCGACCATCTATCTCCGAAGGTGGACCATATAACACTTGTAGATTCTTCCTGAAATGTCTTTTATACCGACGATATGGATGATCTGCCGGTAAAAAACACCTGTGACAATCAAACCATGAAGTCTTCATTCCGTGCTGCAGTTGGAATGCTGTAGTATTGTCTTAGCAATAAGGACAAGCCATCCAGATAATATACCGTACGCTGGAAAACCGCTTATGGTCCATATAAGAACCGCACACATGTTGAAATTCTGCTGGATTGAAACATCAAAAGCCTCAACACCATGCTCCCACAATATCTGCAACTCACAGATCAATGGTTGGAGGAATATATCGAGTAACCGTCTTGGATGATCTGGCCCGGGAACTAGAATTGAGAGAAACAACAACTCTCGCATCATGCACATAGATGGAGGCAAATTGTAAGGTGTTACGATGATCGGCCACAATGAATATTTTCTTCCATGCTTGCCAAACAGGTTGAAACCATCAGTGGATAAGCCTATGTATACATTCCGTCGTTCATATGCAAAATCTAGATATACGGATTGGAAGTGTTTCCACGCTTCCGCGTCAGAAGGATGCGTGATATCTCCATCTTGACTATGCTCTGCATGCCATCTCATAGCCTTAGCTGTGCGGTTTGATTCGTACAGCCTCTTCAACCTCTCCGTTAAGGGTAAATACCACATCAGTTTGAATGGAATCTTCACCCTGCCACTTGTGTCCTGGAACCGGGGTATCTGGCAAAATTTACATTTGTTTCGGTTCTTGTCTTCTCTCCAGTATATCATACAGTTGTCGATGCACAAATCTATAACCTGGTAGGGCAAACCAAGACCGGCGACAAGTTTTTAGACCTCGTAGTATGATCCTGGGGCCAGATTATCTTCTGGCAAAACATCTTTCACGAACTCGGTGAATGCATCAACACATTCTTCGGACAAATTATAATCAGTCTAAAGGTTCATCATCCTACTAGCAGAAGATAGCGGTGAATGACGATCCCTACAACCGATGTATAGTGGTTGCTTTGATGCGTCTAACATATCGAAAAACCTTCGAGATTCTAAATTAGGTTCTTCAACCCTATCACCCTCATGATACCCACCCGACTGCAAATTCTCTCTAAACGCATCGTTAACCATTGCAACCGTACTTACCCCAACATCTACTTCCGCTGTAGGTTCCCCTACGCTAGACGGAAAATAAGGTTCATTGCTACTCGTACTACCATATTCATAATACCTTTCTCCATGTAAATACCACACCTTATATCCCGCCCTAAATCCATATCTATATAAGTGGTTCCAAACAGTAGGAACCGCAACACTAATTCTATTACAGCAATTAGAACAAGGACATTTGATATCCTGGCCTTTGTTGGCCGCCTCTTGATTTCTAGGTAACTACATGAACTCGCAAATACCTTGAGCGTATTCAGTCGTTAATAAGTTCGACCCCTCTTCCATCATTGGCTCGTCCATCCATGACCGAAATGTGAAAACTTATGTAGAATGAAAATCCGTCATAAATCCGTCGGAAAACCGTCAAAACCTCCGACATAACAACACTTCAATCCCATCGGCCAACTCAGACGATATGTTAACCACCCAAAGTTTGCCGACATCGGACCCCGTCACAATTCTGTCAGAATTCCGTCTGTCAGACAGAAAAATTTGATTTCTGTCGGTTTTCCGTCGGAATGTCGACGGAAAATTACGACACCTTACCGTCGTCAGTAAATATTGACGGATTTTTGACGGCATACGGACGGTAATCCTGGTCGTCAGAATTCCGTCAAAATAAACCGACGGAGTACTGACGGAATGATTTTTTGTCGGAAAACCGTCTGAATTGTGACGGAATTGTCCGACGGGAATTCTGACGGCTGGAACTTCCGTCGGAAAACAGCCTGTTTTCTTGTAGTGATAGCTCATTTGTGACTCTTTTTGGAGTCACTAGTCACTTATTTTCTTGTAGTGTTTACAAGAATCAAATATGAAGAAGTAAGCGCCTATATACATTCTATAGGTAGCAGAATCCAAAACAATGTGAGTAAGAGAGGAAACTATGGAAGACAATATGTTGGTGGATTGTAAAATCTAATGTTTTTATGTATAATTATTTTAGCAAATCCTCTTAACATGCGAACGTATAATCTATTATACAGCGTCATAGTTTGGTTACCATTCAAGAATACATTCTTTTAGTTTCCCAAATTAACTTACGAATTAACTTATTCCGTATATAGCACGGTTATTATCTTGTTTATATATATAAGTAAATTGTTCTATTTACGTATTTATTGTTTCTGATAGTCATAGTCTTCGAAAAAGATGAATAATATAACCAAAGTGGCACGTACTTAGGCATATGATTATAATAGTGGAATATGAAAAAATCTATTGAACTAATCAATAGTATAGTTCTTGCCGGCTAAACCCAAATTTTGTCCTTATAGATTTTTTTTTAATATTTTAAAAGATTTTCTGTTTAATTCGTCGATTTTTGGATTTCTTTTATTTTATTTTTCTGACGGTTGACACGGTGTTTAATATTTCACCAATTTGTTTTTAAAAGCCATTGCTTATAAAAACCTACTTTAACTACGTATTTTAGTTTTGGTATGTATCAACCAATATTTCTCTTATACGTCCAAACCGAATCTACTTGCTAGTACGTAGCTTTGTACATTCCTATACGTGCCACCAAAACTTGGTGTGCGATTTTATTGTTCTTTAAATGCATAAGTTCTATAATTGTCATATAAGTGGAATAATGAGGATAGATAAATTAGGTTTCAAAAGCAGAGAAGGTTTTTAGCTCCAAACATAGATAAAGTAGATTTTTACTTTATAATCCACCATAAATAGAGTAGTTCTAAACATAGATAAAGTAGGCTTTTCTGACATAATCCACCAATTTTATTAGTTCCAAACATAGATAGAGTAGATTGTTACTTGAGAGAATTGGCGGGGATAGCACTTTCTGACGAAACCGTTGGGAATGTAACACTTTCCCGTTTTCGGTGTCCCCTTGCCACTTATTATCTGTATGTGGACGGAAAAAACCCTTGTGATGTTAGCGTGTGAAAGAGATGAGAGTAGGGATGGATGAGGGTGTTGTAGGCGGCTACGATTGGACTTGTGGTTGTTGTCCAACAGTGGACATGAACGGTGGGTTTGGAACGTACATGAGCTTCCGGAATCATGTAATGAAAGAGTTTGGTTTGGATGGAGGAACAAAAGTGGTGCTGACTTCTTGGACGACAACTAAGAACGATGTAGCCGACGCAGTGAAGAATCCACCTGTGGTGTTTGCTACGGACGAGGGATTCAAAATTTTCAAGAGCTTGCGGAAGATGGATGATATACCCGGTATTTTACCACTTTTATTATCCGTTTTTATCTATTTTATATATTATTTAATAAGATTTTCTATCAAAGGAGGTAGTTTTCTCGTATATTTGGTTTTCAAGAGTCATATAGGTCAAATAACCAAAAAGGGAGTAAAAAGGAGAAAAATGAGTATTCTTCATCCTAAATAAACTTATCAAGGTCAAGGGAGCCTATCTAAATCACCCAAGTTGAAGATTTCACAATTTCTTAAGTTGGACAGAAAGTATGTCTCCAAACGATCACCTCGAACGGAGGACCAACTCAACTTCTACGGCGATGTAATTTCACATGAAGATAGCCCTTTAAGTCAGCTTTCTAATAGAGTTAGAATTATATCAAATGGAGTTCTAGTATGGAAGTTATCCAAGTTTTACTGAAGACATGTCATTCTGCCTAGAAGAAGATTCTAGTCCAAGATGGGCCTAAGCACCGAACCAACCCATGGGCTGGCTCATTTAAGTGAGGCCACGCACAAGGAGATGATTTTTAGCCAGACCCCGGACAAGTTCACGTGACCGGTGTGACCGATCGGTGTCGTGGCCACTTCTGCGCACTTATCGACAAAAAGACGTTTTTGCCCGAATTGAAACCCTAGGAGTTCCACCGACCCAAGACCTCTTCCTACACATATATATACTTTCATTTAGCCTCTTTAGAGAAGGATAGCAGCCCTAGGCACCACAAATCAATAATAAACACACTACAAGAAAACAGCCGCAAATCCGACAGAATTTCCGACGGAATTTGTTCCGTCGGAAATTTTCCGACAGTAATCCGACTGATTCCCGACCGAACTGAAATTTTTCAATTCTGTCGGAAATCTGTCGGATTTTTTTCCGACGGACACTAAGACTGTCAGAAATCGGTTGGATTACTGGATCGGTAACTAGCCGGTGCCGGTGCCGGAGGAGATTCCGGTCCGTTGTTTGAAATCTGTCGGAAAAAATCAAACCGTTACTAATTTCGACAGATTTCCGACAGACACCCCACTGGCTGTCTAAAATATGTCGGAAAAAATAGCCGTTATATAGCCGTTATGTAGCCGTTATTATATCCGTTTGATTTTCGACGCTTTTCCGACAGATTTCCGACGGTCAGCGTATTTATATATATGATTCCACACATCTTCATTCACTCACAACAACAACAACTTCCAACCAAACATTTCTTAGAAAAAATCGTCAAGAGAGTGAGATGTCATCTTCTAGATATTATAGATCGTGGATGGATGAAGAGATGTATGATCCGGAGTCGAATACATTAAATCCAAGTTATGCACGAGGTATATGCGAGTTCATGGTGGTTGTCGGGAATCGAAAGGTGATAAAATGTCCATGTTTAAATTGTTGCAATTCTCGTAATGTTAATGTAGAACAAGTTTGGCATCACTTGTATACCGCTGGTTTTATGCCGGGATACAAAATTTGGTTTTTTCATGGAGAAACTAATAATGATGGTGCTAGTAGTAGTAGTGCACCATATGTTGCGAATAGCTTAGGCGAACATAGAATGGATAACTTAGGTGAACATAGAACGGATAGCTTAGGCGAACATAGAACGGAAGTAGATTTTGGTGTAGGTACCGCTGAGATGGTTCATGATGCGTTTAGAGAGAATTTGTCATCGATCGTAATAAGGGAGGATAGACTAGAAGAACCAAATGAAGAAGCTAGAAGATTTTTTGATATGTTAGACGCAGGGAAGCAGCCCTTATATCATGGGTGTCGAGACGGACATTCACCTTTATCAACTGCTAGTAGACTGATGACCATTAAGACGGACTTTAATTTGGCGGAAGACTGTGTTGATGCGATAGCAGATTTTGTGAAAGATATTTTGCCTGAAGATAATCAGGCACCTGCATCATACTACGAGATACAGAAACTTGTAGCTGGTCTTGGTATGTCGTATCAGGTGATAGATGTATGCATCGACAACTGTATGCTATGTTGGAGAGAAGACGAAGACCGGAGAAGATGTAAATTTTGTCGTAAACCGCGGTATCAGGAAACTAGTGGGAGAGTTCCAATTCCATATAAACGTATGTGGTACTTACCATTGACAGCGAGGTTAAAGAGGTTATATCAATCTGTGCGAACGGCAGAACAAATGAGATGGCATGCAGAGCATCGTCAAGATGGAGAGATTACAGATCCTTCAGATGCAAAAGCATGGAAACATTTTCAAATGTTGTATCCGGATTTTGCATACGAGTCAAGAAATGTGTACCTCGGGTTAAGTACGAATGGTTTCAATCCATTTGGGAAGCATGGAAGGCAATACTCTTTGTGGCCCGTAATCGTAACACCGTATAATTTGCCCCCTGGTATGTGCATGCGTCGAGAGTTTTTATTCCTCTCCGTTCTTATTCCCGGCCCTGAGCATCCGAAGAGATCACTTGATGTATTCCTCCAGCCATTGATTTATGAGTTACAAATGCTATGGAGTCACGGTGTCGAAGCATTTGATGTTTCACGGAAGCAGAATTTTCTGATGCGTGCGGTCCTTATGTGGACTATTAGCGATTTCCCAGCATATGGTATGCTATCTGGATGGACTACTCATGGAACATTATCGTGCCCGTTTTGCCAAGACAACACTGACGCTTTCCAATTGAGGAATGGAAGAAAGCCATGTTGGTTTGATTGCCATAAAAGGTTTCTACCGGACGGCCATCCCTATCGTCGGTCTAAAAGATTATTTAAGAAAAATAAACAAGTGTTTGATGCTCCAATTGATGAGATAGACGGTCATACTATATTGGAGCAGTTGAGAGATTTTGGTGCTGAGAGGACTCCTGATTGTGGGGGTAATGGGCATGAACCACTTTGTGGTGTAGGAGGAGCTCACAACTGGCACAAGAAGAGTATATTTTGGGATTTGCCGTATTGGAAGGATCATTTATTAAGGCACAACCTCGATGTGATGCATATTGAAAAGAACTTCTTTGACAACATCATGAATACGGTGTTAAACATCCCGGGAAAGACAAAAGACAATGTGAAGTCTAGGATGGATGTTTCAAAGATTTGCTACCGTGCTTATCTTGATCGTCTTCCCGATGGTCCATATCATTTTCCTCCGTACCAATTGCAAATACAAAAGATAAGAGAATTTTTCCGGTGGATTGAACACGAAGTTAAATTCATTGATGGATATGCAGCTAATCTGGGTAACTGCGTAGACTCGCGATACCAAGTTTTTGGGACTGAAGAGTCATGATTGTCATGTACTGATGCAGAGGCTTCTTCCATTTGCTTTTACCCATCTTCTTCCTCAAACTGTCCACGAATCTATTGCAGCAATTGGTGCTTTCTTTAGGGATTTATGCACGAGGACACTTACAGTTGAGGGGATCCGTAATTTAGATGCCAATATACCAGTGATCCTTTGCAATCTTGAGAAGATCTTTCCGCCATCTTTTTTTAATGTTATGGAACATCTTCCCCTAAACCTCCCCCGCGAAGCCGAACTAGGTGGTCCCGTTCAATTTCATTGGATGTATCCTTTTGAGCGGTACATGTTCCATCTAAAGAAGAAGGTCAAAATTTGTGCTCGAGTTGAAGGTTCTATTGTCGCACAGAGTATCAATGAAGAATCATCACAATTTGCGGAATATTACTTACCGCGGGAAGTTAGTACGAAGAGTAGACGTCCTGCTCGTTATGATGATAAAGGTGAGAGAGTCACGTATGCCGCGATTGTCCCTGAGATGTTTTCGCAAGTTGGCCGAGTGATTGGGAGAGGGAAGAGACGCTTCCTATCACAAGCAGAGTGGAGTCACTTACATATGTATATCCTAACGAATTGTGAGGAGATGGCGGAGTACAAAAAGTAAAAACAAAACTTATTTAAATACATCTTGTTTTTAATACCTAAGTAATATATAGGTTTCATATGTTATATATTTTTGTTTGCTTTCAGGATTTACATTGCATCAATACGTCGCTATTATCCAGAAATGACAGAAGACGAACTTGGAGAATCTAAGGAAAACGAGTTTCCAAATTGGCTGCAATATTACGTAAGTTTTAAAAAAACGCTTACATTTCTTAAAATTAGTGAATTAATTATTACTTAATTAAATGTTTGTTTATTAATTTGTCTAAATTATTATCTCAGGTTTCTGAAGGAATGAAGAATGGAGAAAGGTTTCCGACATGGTTACAAGAGATAGTTTCAGGCCCAAGCTTTGAAGCAACTTCATACGCTCGGTATTGCACTAGGGGATTTGCATTTAGGATTCATGAAGAAAGGCCGAGGGCAACTGCAGATTACGGTATTTCAGCTACAAGTGGTGATGTAGTCTACTACGGGATTCTGAAAGAAATATTGCAAGTGCGCTATCCAGGAATGTTGGGCATGAGGTGCATTGTTTTCTTGTGTGAGTGGTATGATCCGTCATATCCAGAAGGTGTCCAGGTGAGCCAATTTGGCGTCACTTCAGTAAATTCTTCTAGGAGACTGCAAAAGTATGACCCATTCATCCTAGCATCACAGGCAGGCCAGATTTGATTTTAAAATTTTATAATACGTGCCTTATAGATAAATAATGATATTGTAATTGCCTAAACTAAATAAGTTTGTTTCAGGTATGCTACATTTCTTATCCTAGGGTAACACATCGAGGAGATCCTTGGATTACAGTGACTCCAATTAATCCAAGAGGGAGACTATATGGAGTTGCTGAGCAAGATGCTATGCAACCAACTAGAATTACTCCGATGGCTCCAGTTGATCATTCTTCAGCGGTGGACCTTTTTGTTGATTTCACTGAATTTGGTGATAATATCGTACATTCAGAATCAGAAGATGAAGTTGGAGAATTTGATGAAGACGAAGACACAATTCCTTCGGAAGGATCTGATGAAGAAGAAGAAGTTGGAGAATTTGATGACGAAGAAGTTGGATAATTTATATATATATATATATATATATATATAATTTTTTTTCAAATGATATATATATATAATTCCTACTTATCTGTATATTTATTTATATATATATATATATATATTTAATATAAAATGATTTATATATATATATATATATTTTTTAAATGATATATCTGTCGGAAATCTGTCGGAAATATATATATATTTCCGACAGATTTTCGACAGAAACGTATATTTATATAAATAATTCTACTTGAATTTCTAATATATATATTTTGTTGTCGTTGGTTATGGGTTTGAAACTGAAGTGAAGTAAGCAAAGTGGTATGGTTGGTGCCATGACTTTGTGTGGTAGTAAAAACATGTTTATATAATTTACAAGATTTTTTCTGTTGCCATATATTTTATTTATATAAAAATGATTTTCTGTCGGAAATCTGTCGGAAAAATATATATATTTCCGACAGATTTCCGACGCAATATTCACATCATTCTAACCTTAAAAGACGACACGTGTTACCCTTACATCTGTCGGAAATCAGTCGGAAATATATATATTTTTCCGACAGATTTCCGACAGATTTAGGGTTTTGAGGCCAAATTCCTGAATTTCGAGAAGACAAAGTTTCGGCATACAATTCTGACAACTAAAGTGAAAGATAATTGAGTAAATAACCTTCTCGATGTTATACATAACATGTTTTGTGATTTTGTCATGTTTCAACCAAAAGCGTTTCATACAGTTACATATACAAAACAATAGATGTTTACGGAAAATACTAAATGTTTAGAATTTGAAAGTAACAATGACCATTATCAAGTATTTTATCTTCCAAATATTCCTCCAACCATGCTATTAACTTGTAACTACGAAAACGGATCCTAAACAAGCTTAAAACCCCAAATCTGTCGGAAATCTGTCGGAAAAATGTATATTTTTCCGACAGATTTCTGACGGAATTGGAGATTTCAGGTAAAAATATGTACAAAATGCTAACAATTTTTCCAAAATAAGCATTTTGGAAAAAAATATTAACAATGCTAAATATTGTTTAAAAATTACCAATTTTTTCCTAAATGCTAATTCATTAATTTCCAAAAAACCATTTAAAACCACAATGCCGTCGGAAATCTGTCGGAAATATATATATATTTCCGACAGATTTTCGACGGATTTTGTGGTTTTAAGGTAAAAATAAGTACAAAATGCTAACAATTTTTCCAAAATAAGCATTTTGGTTTAAAATTCTTATTTTGCTATATATTGTTTAAAAATATACAATGCTTAAATTTCCAAAAAAAAACATTTCTTAAATTTAATAAACATTTCTTAAATTTATTAAATATAATAAACATTGCTTAAATTTCTTAAATTTAATAAACATTTCTTCAATTTCTTCAATTTCTTCAATTCCTTAACCCTAAAACAACAAAAAAACATTTCTTAAATTTCCCATACCCTAAAACCACAATTCCGTCGGAAATCTGTCGGAAATATATTTATATTTCCGACGGATGTGCCAAATTTAACCCGCGAAATGAAAAATAAATACCGCGAAATGAAAATTATTAAATTAGAATTTCCGACGGATTTCCGACAGATTTAATTCCGTCGGAAATTCTAATTTAATAACAGAACCGACTCTTCTTCTTCTTCTCCACGGGTTGAAATCATTTCTTAAATCGCCACCACCGCTCCTCCTCGCCAGAATTCGCCGATTAATCTCCTCCTCCTCGCCGGAATCGCCCTTCCGCCTATCCTCTCCGCCTCCGAGCCTCTCCTCCTCCGAGACTCGCCCCAACCGCCTCCTCCTCTCCCTTTAGCCGCCACCGAGAATCCCCTCCTCCTCGCCGGAATTCTCCGCCGTCTCCTCCTCGCCGGATTACCCATGGCGGATCTTCCTTCTCATTTGTAAGTATCCTCAAATTTTATGTTGATTTTGGTTAGATTTTATATAAATGAGTTTGTGAGTTGATTTTTGCTAGATTTAGGATTAGGATTAGGGTTTGGAAATTGTTAGTATTTTATAAAATGAAATTTGGAAATTGTTACTAATTTTATGAAATTGTTACTAAATTGTTAGTATTTTTACTAATTTTTACTAAATTGTTAGGGCTTTTAAATTGTTATGAAATTGTTAGGGTTTTTAAATTGTTATGAAAAATTAGATTTATGATTAGGAAAAATGAGGGAAATTGATTTAGAGAAATTGATTTAGGGAAATTATTTTTTCCATAAATTTTTAGAATATTGTTAGCAAGTTTTACTAATTTTTAAACAATTATAACGATTAATTTAAAATTCTAGAATTTTGATTTTTTAGAATTTTAAATTATGTATCAATTACTTAAGAATTTTAGAATATCGAAATAATTGTAAATTTAAAGATAATGACTTAATTTTTGAATTTATATCTATATTTTAAAGAATTTTAAACAATTAGATTTAGGAAAGTTTTTAAAAGGTTTATAAGATTGTTTACAAAACCTTATAAAAATATTTAAAAACCTTATAAAACTATTTAAAAACCTTATAAAACTTTACAAAAACCTTATAACACTATTTAAAAACCTTATAAAACTTTAAATTTTAAATTTTAGAATTTTGGAAATTTAAATTTTAAATTCCACCACAGAATTTTAAATTTTACAATTTTGGAAATTTAAATTTGAGAATTTTGGAAATTTAAAGCAATGTTTTTTTAAACCATTATATTTTTATAATTATAGATTTTTCATATATTTAAAATATATTATCATATAAATCTAGGGATTACGGTGGTTTCGCCACTGCATCTGGCAGCGGCCAACATCGTCGTCGTCGTGTGAGTAGAGCTCATTCGACTTCGACGTCTACACCTACACCGTCGTCTCACCTGTAGAGACGCCGGTGACACCAGCAGCCACCACAGCACCGTCGCAGATTAGCGTCGAGGACTTCATGGGTCTTCCTGGACGAGAGAGGTTGACTAGACTCCATCCAGACCAGCTCGGTAGAGACAGATGGTAAGTTTTTTGTTTCATTTCTGTTTTTTTTTAACAAATTTATTTTAATTGCGACTAATGTTACATTTTTTTCCGTAGGTTTGGTGATTCTCGCAGCGGGATTTCGAAGTCCCTCAACAAGATGGAAAACTCTATGCTCAGCCGTCCTTATGCGACGTACACCGCCATGCCACTAGAGGATCAAGATATGTGGTTTCGCCAATTTGCGGTAAGTCATCTTTTTCATAATTTTTACTTTCATTTAAATTATTATTATTTATATTTAATTTTTCTTTTTGCAGCAAGAATTTAGGTGGGACCCACACATGACCGCTCTGGTCAGGCGGGAATTCGACTCTTATGCAGCACTGCACTACTCGAAGAAGGTGTTCGAGTGGAAGGATAAGTGGCTACACGGTGAGGTGCCAAAGGAGATGGTTGAGAAGCCGGACTTGTGGAACGGGTTCATCGCCTATTGGCAACTAGAGGCTACCAAGGACACCTCTACATACCACTCTAGCAACCGGAACAGCCAGCGCAACGGCAAGGGACCTTCCACCCACAACCTTGGAGCTACCAGCAAGAAGACAAAAGCTAGGGATATGGTAAGTTTTTTATGTACGTCTTCATTTTTATTAATTTTTTTTTTTGTTTTATACATTTATATTATTAAATAAATATCTAACAATTGCAGGCTAAGAAGTTGGGTCGGGATCCCAACAACTTGGAACTTCTGCTAGCGACACACACCGACAAGAATGGTGTTGTCCAGAATCAGGTAGCTCGGGAGATTCAGGAGAGCGTCCAAAGAATGGAAGAGGAGTACATTATGTCTCAGCCATCCGTTGAAGGAACCCCTCCCATCACCCAAGCCCCGGACGACATCATCAACCAATTCGTCTTAAAGGTATGTAAAATTTAAAATAGTTTTCAAGTCTTTTTTATTTACAATTTAATTTGTTCCGCAGGTTGCTCCGCAGAGCAAAGGGCGGCTTTATGGTCTTTCCGACGATGCGGGATCATCGGGGTTTTCTAGTTACTACAGCCAGACATCCGACCTGAGAGCCCAGATGAAGGAAAAGGACGTCGAAATTGAAGGTTTGAAGACGACGGTCCAAAAGATACGAGATGCACAAGCCGCCCTAGAAGCCGAGCGGGAAAAGGAGAGAGCCGAGCGGGACAAGGACAGGGAGATGATGCAACGGATGATGGAGTACTTGGGCCGCAACCCAGATTTTCCGGGGGGGCCCACCATTTAGATTTTTATTTTCAACGTTTTTGTAAAACAATATTACTTTTAATTTCTACTTTTAATTTTAATTTAATTTCTATTTTTAATATTATTTTTATTTAAATAATTCAAATTTTAAATTTAAAATTTATATTAAATTAATTATTATTTAATTTATTATTATTTTTAATAATTTCTACAAATACGTCGGAAATCCGTCGGAAATTGATCCGTCGGAAAGCTGTCGGAAATAAAACCGTCGAAAATCTGTCGGAAATAAATACGTCGGAAGTCTGTCGGAAAGTCGTCGGTTTACATGTAATCGGAACTCGTCGGAAATCAGTCGGAAACAAAACCGACGGATTTCCGACAGTAGTATTTTCGACGGAATTCCGACGTCTCGCCGGACTCCGGCAGGATGTCGGAATTCTGTCGGAAATATAGCCGTCGGAAATTTGTGACGGATTTCCGACAGAATTTCTATTTCCGACAAGATAGAAACGACAGACAAATCCGTCGGAAATCTGTCGGAATAAGAGTTTTCCGACAGACTTCCGACGGATATTTCCGTAGGAATCTCGCTGTTTTCTTGTAGTGACATGTAAAGCCTTGTGCTTCGAGATCCACTTATGTCGAGCCCTTACTTAGCACGAATCTACTATTTTATCAACTTCTCTAGTTGCTCCATGTTTCATAACATGTAGAGTGGTTGTATATTTGATAATAAGTTATTTTAAAGTTCTTTTGTTGCATCTTTTACATCTTTATTGAGCTTGTTTCTAGATTGATTCTCTATCTTTATTTATACTCAAGGCGTGATCGAGATTAGCTACCTAGTGACCGGTTTTAGATTGGTACCGATTCCAAAATCTTTTGCACCGATCGGATCTAGTATTTGATAGGTTAGGCATCTTACCAATTCGAAAGGTTAGTTAAGGAGTTTAATGAACAATCGAATCTCAATCTTATAGCGTAATTCATCATGTAATAACCACACAAAAGCCGAGTCTATTAGGGTTCGAGTTATAGGTTTCGGAGCCTCAAAAGGGGAATGATTCTACCATAGTGATTTGAGTTCTAGAACACTAGTTGCATCTCTTTAAAAATCGTGTAGATCATGTTGCATTAGTTCCTTTTAATTGTTTTTATCTTGCATGTTTTGATTTATCTATCCCCTCATTTTATTGCTTTGCTTTGTTTCATTAAAAACCCCAAAACCAAATATATTTTCTATTAGCTTATTCTGCATCACATAGATTTATAGCGTAACAACATAATCTCTTGTGGATCGACCCCTAAATACTGCAATTGTCAACTGTGCACTTGCAGATTAGGGTTTATAAATTTAAAACTCTTTGCATCTCCCTAATCCTGAGGCATCAATGGACAAAGGCGTTATGTTGTTTATTGAGATATGTGGACATGTGGATGGCATGGATAATGGCATGACTCCATGCCAGTTGGTGTTTGAAGAAGGAATAAGCGATATTCGTACTTTCGGATGTGGACAACAATCCAGCGGTGGCGGCCAATGGGGTCAGACATGCAACGAGGGGGACAGTTCAAACCAACGTCGCCATCTGTTCGGTGAAGACGTGACTGATCCAGTGTACGTGAATCGTCCTGTTGTATATGGCGAAGAAAGGGTTGTTAGCTTAGCAGGAGACGAAGATTTGATTTTTGAAGACGAAGTAGGGGAAGACAGTGCAGATTGTGATGAACTAGCGTCGGATGAAGAGTACGAAGATTCAGACATGGTATGTACACCCGATGACTCGAACGGGGAAGAAGACAATGAGTACGACATGGACCACTAGACAGAGTTAATCAACCAAGAGTATGGCGACAGAGGTAGCGACATGGCGCTTGTAGAGCAACCATCCATCGATGGTGGACCCTGTATACCCAATCTTCCCCCTACACAGAGCGGGTATGTACCGATAAGCCTTCAAACATTGTACACTGACATTGGTAAAGACGAAGGGTTTTTTGCGGCTGACGCAACACCAGTGTTCGATGAGTTCGAAGAGGTGGATAGAAACTTCTGTGTGATATCGACATTCCAAGCACAGAAGATGTGGTGTACAAGGGAAGGACGTTTAAAAACAAGAAGGAGTGTCAACTCACCCTTTCTATCTACGCAATAAAGAGGTTGTTCCACTTCAAACAGACCAGGTCCACCCCAAGGAAGATTGTGTGCACCTGCATAGACCCACGCTGCAATTTCAACATTTTATCGACAATAGTAAGGAACTTGGACTATTTCAAAATCCAAAAAGCAATGCTGGACCAAACGTGTGACATAACTTCACGTGGACAGTTCACCAAGCACGCGACAACGAAGGTTATCGCTGAGCTAAAGAAAACTAAGTATGTGAATGGTGTGCCAGGGCCACGAGCATGCGACTTGCCCAACATTATGCTGCAAGAGTTGCATGTTACAGTCTCGTACTGGAAAACGTGGAGGGTTCGAGAACTAGCTTTGGATATAACGCAAGGATCAACTGAAGGGAGTTATGGCCTGTTACCCGTGTACATCCATTTACAATATGTACAGTATCCGCGATAGATGAGCCCAACGGTGAGAAGAGGTTCAAGTACTTGTTCATGTGTATGAAGGCGACTATGGACGCAATGAAATACCTGCGTGAGGTTGTTTGTTGACAGCGTGCATGCAAGATGGTAATTTCCAATTGTTTCCCATTTCTTTCGGGGTCGTGGATAGTGAAAACGACGCTTTATGGAAATGGTTCCTCAATCAGCTGGTGCCTATTCAGGAGGCATGCAACGACCTGTACTTTGTATCAGACAGGCACGCATCAATCAGGCATGTCATAAAGTCATTGTTTCCTAGTGCTGGACATGGATGCTGCCATGTACACTTGGAACGTAATGTGGCATCGAAGTTAAAGAAAAAGGGGTTGTCCAACCTAGTAGGGCTGGCGTGAAAGGCTTTCAAGCTTGGCCAATTCGATGAGCTGCTCATAGAAATAGAAAGATGAGATAAGAAATGTGCGATGTACCTGAAGAAAATGGGCGTCGGACACTGGAGTAGGGTACACGCCTCAGGTAAACGGTAAATATTGTTTACGGAAAATACTAAATGTTTAGAATTTGAAAGTAACAATGACCATTATCAAGTATTTTATCTTCCAAATATTCCTCCAACCATGCTATTAACTTGTAACTACGAAAACGGATCCTAAACAAGCTTAAAACCCCAAATCTGTCGGAAATCTGTCGGAAAAATGTATATTTTTCCGACAGATTTCTGACGGAATTGGAGATTTCAGGTAAAAATATGTACAAAATGCTAACAATTTTTCCAAAATAAGCATTTTGGAAAAAAATATTAACAATGCTAAATATTGTTTAAAAATTACCAATTTTTTCCTAAATGCTAATTCATTAATTTCCAAAAAACCATTTAAAACCACAATGCCGTCGGAAATCTGTCGGAAATATATATATATTTCCGACAGATTTTCGACGGATTTTGTGGTTTTAAGGTAAAAATAAGTACAAAATGCTAACAATTTTTCCAAAATAAGCATTTTGGTTTAAAATTCTTATTTTGCTATATATTGTTTAAAAATATACAATGCTTAAATTTCCAAAAAAAAACATTTCTTAAATTTAATAAACATTTCTTAAATTTATTAAATATAATAAACATTGCTTAAATTTCTTAAATTTAATAAACATTTCTTCAATTTCTTCAATTTCTTCAATTCCTTAACCCTAAAACAACAAAAAAACATTTCTTAAATTTCCCATACCCTAAAACCACAATTCCGTCGGAAATCTGTCGGAAATATATTTATATTTCCGACGGATGTGCCAAATTTAACCCGCGAAATGAAAAATAAATACCGCGAAATGAAAATTATTAAATTAGAATTTCCGACGGATTTCCGACAGATTTAATTCCGTCGGAAATTCTAATTTAATAACAGAACCGACTCTTCTTCTTCTTCTCCACGGGTTGAAATCATTTCTTAAATCGCCACCACCGCTCCTCCTCGCCAGAATTCGCCGATTAATCTCCTCCTCCTCGCCGGAATCGCCCTTCCGCCTATCCTCTCCGCCTCCGAGCCTCTCCTCCTCCGAGACTCGCCCCAACCGCCTCCTCCTCTCCCTTTAGCCGCCACCGAGAATCCCCTCCTCCTCGCCGGAATTCTCCGCCGTCTCCTCCTCGCCGGATTACCCATGGCGGATCTTCCTTCTCATTTGTAAGTATCCTCAAATTTTATGTTGATTTTGGTTAGATTTTATATAAATGAGTTTGTGAGTTGATTTTTGCTAGATTTAGGATTAGGATTAGGGTTTGGAAATTGTTAGTATTTTATAAAATGAAATTTGGAAATTGTTACTAATTTTATGAAATTGTTACTAAATTGTTAGTATTTTTACTAATTTTTACTAAATTGTTAGGGCTTTTAAATTGTTATGAAATTGTTAGGGTTTTTAAATTGTTATGAAAAATTAGATTTATGATTAGGAAAAATGAGGGAAATTAATTTAGAGAAATTGATTTAGGGAAATTATTTTTTCCATAAATTTTTAGAATATTGTTAGCAAGTTTTACTAATTTTTAAACAATTATAACGATTAATTTAAAATTCTAGAATTTTGATTTTTTAGAATTTTAAATTATGTATCAATTACTTAAGAATTTTAGAATATCGAAATAATTGTAAATTTAAAGATAATGACTTAATTTTTGAATTTATATCTATATTTTAAAGAATTTTAAACAATTAGATTTAGGAAAGTTTTTAAAAGGTTTATAAGATTGTTTACAAAACCTTATAAAAATATTTAAAAACCTTATAAAACTATTTAAAAACCTTATAAAACTTTACAAAAACCTTATAACACTATTTAAAAACCTTATAAAACTTTAAATTTTAAATTTTAGAATTTTGGAAATTTAAATTTTAAATTCCACCACAGAATTTTAAATTTTACAATTTTGGAAATTTAAATTTGAGAATTTTGGAAATTTAAAGCAATGTTTTTTTAAACCATTATATTTTTATAATTATAGATTTTTCATATATTTAAAATATATTATCATATAAATCTAGGGATTACGGTGGTTTCGCCACTGCATCTGGCAGCGGCCAACATCGTCGTCGTCGTGTGAGTAGAGCTCATTCAACTTCGACGTCTACACCTACACCGTCGTCTCACCTGTAGAGACGCCGGTGACACCAGCAGCCACCACAGCACCGTCGCAGATTAGCGTCGAGGACTTCATGGGTCTTCCTGGACGAGAGAGGTTGACTAGACTCCATCCAGACCAGCTCGGTAGAGACAGATGGTAAGTTTTTTGTTTCATTTCTGTTTTTTTTTAACAAATTTATTTTAATTGCGACTAATGTTACATTTTTTTCCGTAGGTTTGGTGATTCTCGCAGCGGGATTTCGAAGTCCCTCAACAAGATGGAAAACTCTATGCTCAGCCGTCCTTATGCGACGTACACCGCCATGCCACTAGAGGATCAAGATATGTGGTTTCGCCAATTTGCGGTAAGTCATCTTTTTCATAATTTTTACTTTCATTTAAATTATTATTATTTATATTTAATTTTTCTTTTTGCAGCAAGAATTTAGGTGGGACCCACACATGACCGCTCTGGTCAGGCGGGAATTCGACTCTTATGCAGCACTGCACTACTCGAAGAAGGTGTTCGAGTGGAAGGATAAGTGGCTACACGGTGAGGTGCCAAAGGAGATGGTTGAGAAGCCGGACTTGTGGAACGGGTTCATCGCCTATTGGCAACTAGAGGCTACCAAGGACACCTCTACATACCACTCTAGCAACCGGAACAGCCAGCGCAACGGCAAGGGACCTTCCACCCACAACCTTGGAGCTACCAGCAAGAAGACAAAAGCTAGGGATATGGTAAGTTTTTTATGTACGTCTTCATTTTTATTAATTTTTTTTTTGTTTTATACATTTATATTATTAAATAAATATCTAACAATTGCAGGCTAAGAAGTTGGGTCGGGATCCCAACAACTTGGAACTTCTGCTAGCGACACACACCGACAAGAATGGTGTTGTCCAGAATCAGGTAGCTCGGGAGATTCAGGAGAGCGTCCAAAGAATGGAAGAGGAGTACATTATGTCTCAGCCATCCGTTGAAGGAACCCCTCCCATCACCCAAGCCCCGGACGACATCATCAACCAATTCGTCTTAAAGGTATGTAAAATTTAAAATAGTTTTCAAGTCTTTTTTATTTACAATTTAATTTGTTCTGCAGGTTGCTCCGCAGAGCAAAGGGCGGCTTTATGGTCTTTCCGACGATGCGGGATCATCGGGGTTTTCTAGTTACTACAGCCAGACATCCGACCTGAGAGCCCAGATGAAGGAAAAGGACGTCGAAATTGAAGGTTTGAAGACGACGGTCCAAAAGATACGAGATGCACAAGCCGCCCTAGAAGCCGAGCGGGAAAAGGAGAGAGCCGAGCGGGACAAGGACAGGGAGATGATGCAACGGATGATGGAGTACTTGGGCCGCAACCCAGATTTTTCGGGGGGGCCCACCATTTAGATTTTTATTTCAACGTTTTTGTAAAACAATATTACTTTTAATTTCTACTTTTAATTTTAATTTAATTTCTATTTTTAATATTATTTTTATTTAAATAATTCAAATTTTAAATTTAAAATTTATATTAAATTAATTATTATTTAATTTATTCTACCATAGTGATTTGAGTTCTAGAACACTAGTTGCATCTCTTTAAAAATCGTGTAGATCATGTTGCATTAGTTCCTTTTAATTGTTTTTATCTTGCATGTTTTGATTTATCTATCCCCTCATTTTATTGCTTTGCTTTGTTTCATTAAAAACCCCAAAACCAAATATATTTTCTATTAGCTTATTCTGCATCACATAGATTTATAGCGTAACAACATAATCTCTTGTGGATCGACCCCTAAATACTGCAATTGTCAACTGTGCACTTGCAGATTAGGGTTTATAAATTTAAAACTCTTTGCATCTCCCTAATCCTGAGGCATCAATGGACAAAGGCGTTATGTTGTTTATTGAGATATGTGGACATGTGGATGGCATGGATAATGGCATGACTCCATGCCAGTTGGTGTTTGAAGAAGGAATAAGCGATATTCGTACTTTCGGATGTGGACAACAATCCAGCGGTGGCGGCCAATGGGGTCAGACATGCAACGAGGGGGACAGTTCAAACCAACGTCGCCATCTGTTCGGTGAAGACGTGACTGATCCAGTGTACGTGAATCGTCCTGTTGTATATGGCGAAGAAAGGGTTGTTAGCTTAGCAGGAGACGAAGATTTGATTTTTGAAGACGAAGTAGGGGAAGACAGTGCAGATTGTGATGAACTAGCGTCGGATGAAGAGTACGAAGATTCAGACATGGTATGTACACCCGATGACTCGAACGGGGAAGAAGACAATGAGTACGACATGGACCACTAGACAGAGTTAATCAACCAAGAGTATGGCGACAGAGGTAGCGACATGGCGCTTGTAGAGCAACCATCCATCGATGGTGGACCCTGTATACCCAATCTTCCCCCTACACAGAGCGGGTATGTACCGATAAGCCTTCAAACATTGTACACTGACATTGGTAAAGACGAAGGGTTTTTTGCGGCTGACGCAACACCAGTGTTCGATGAGTTCGAAGAGGTGGATAGAAACTTCTGTGTGATATCGACATTCCAAGCACAGAAGATGTGGTGTACAAGGGAAGGACGTTTAAAAACAAGAAGGAGTGTCAACTCACCCTTTCTATCTACGCAATAAAGAGGTTGTTCCACTTCAAACAGACCAGGTCCACCCCAAGGAAGATTGTGTGCACCTGCATAGACCCACGCTGCAATTTCAACATTTTATCGACAATAGTAAGGAACTTGGACTATTTCAAAATCCAAAAAGCAATGCTGGACCAAACGTGTGACATAACTTCACGTGGACAGTTCACCAAGCACGCGACAACGAAGGTTATCGCTGAGCTAAAGAAAACTAAGTATGTGAATGGTGTGCCAGGGCCACGAGCATGCGACTTGCCCAACATTATGCTGCAAGAGTTGCATGTTACAGTCTCGTACTGGAAAACGTGGAGGGTTCGAGAACTAGCTTTGGATATAACGCAAGGATCAACTGAAGGGAGTTATGGCCTGTTACCCGTGTACATCCATTTACAATATGTACAGTATCCGCGATAGATGAGCCCAACGGTGAGAAGAGGTTCAAGTACTTGTTCATGTGTATGAAGGCGACTATGGACGCAATGAAATACCTGCGTGAGGTTGTTTGTTGACAGCGTGCATGCAAGATGGTAATTTCCAATTGTTTCCCATTTCTTTCGGGGTCGTGGATAGTGAAAACGACGCTTTATGGAAATGGTTCCTCAATCAGCTGGTGCCTATTCAGGAGGCATGCAACGACCTGTACTTTGTATCAGACAGGCACGCATCAATCAGGCATGTCATAAAGTCATTGTTTCCTAGTGCTGGACATGGATGCTGCCATGTACACTTGGAACGTAATGTGGCATCGAAGTTAAAGAAAAAGGGGTTGTCCAACCTAGTAGGGCTGGCGTGAAAGGCTTTCAGGCTTGGCCAATTCGATGAGCTGCTCATAGAAATAGAAAGATGAGATAAGAAATGTGCGATGTACCTGAAGAAAATGGGCGTCGGACACTGGAGTAGGGTACACGCCTCAGGTAAACGGTAAAGTCTAATGAGTAGCAATATTGCTGAATCATTCAATGATGTTGTGGAGCGGGCAAAGGGTTTACCAATAATTTCAATGACGGAGTACATTACGACGGTGATGATGCGTTGGTACGCCATGCGCAGGGCTGTTGCAAAGAAACATCAATCAATAGTCACACCGAATGTAGACAAGCATCTGGTAAGCATGCTAACAAAATAGCCAAGCTATGCGGTTGGCGTAGTTGACTGCTAGGGAGTTAGTATCTAAGCTCTGGATGGTACAAACTATAATGTCGCGCTTGATAAGAAGACTTGTATGTGTATGATATTCGACCAGTTAGAATTGATGTGTTCTCATGCCCTAGCAGCCGCACTACACATTGGGGTTCTGCAAAAAAGTGTAGTCAGTGAGACTTAATGCATGAGTACGTGGGAGAAAGTGTACGCCGGAGGTATACTTCCGGTACCTGAACCATCCGACCATGTCATATCGGCAAACATTCGGAGCATGAAAATGATACCACCCAAAACACGGCAGCAGGCAGGCTGCCGCCGTAAAGCTAGGATTCCATCGACTGGTGACTTCAGTGTAAGTGAATGAGGAATAATTATTTGCGATTGTAAACCACAACAAATGTAGTTAACATATTTAGTAGATCTAGGGGCAAGACAGGGAGAAGAGAGCTAAGAGTGGAAACAAATACAGCCACTGTAAGACCACATGACACAACAGGGCTGCAAGAATGGCCTTCTATGAGCGAATATAGGAGTATTGGAGTTTATTGTGCTATACACGGGCTTCAATAATCAAAACAAGTGTAGGTGTGGCATTAACCGGAATGCATACATTGTCTTTCCTCTTCTGATTTGGTGCTCTGCTACTTCTGTTTCTTTATGTTTCATTGGTGTCTTAGGCCAGTGTACAGAGTTAACATGTCATTTCCCATAGCCCGTACACTTGATTTCCATTTCTGCTTTGCTTCATTTCCAAGTAGTTTCGTTTAGATTCAGCTAGCTCTTGTTCTTTAGCCAGTGTACAATGTCACTGCTTTGTCGCTGCCAATGTAAACTGGATTTACATTTATGCTTTGCTCCATTTCCAACTAGTTCTGTTTAGATTCAGCTTTCTCGTGTCCTATAACCAGTGTACCATGGCATTTCTTCGTACCTGTCGGTGTACACTAGGGAGTCAAAGTTCAAATGTTTAGTTTGCAGTTTATTTTTTATTTTACAAAATCTGTAAGACTGTCTTCGTTTCCATCATCAGTCATTGTCTTGTCAAGTCGTGTCAGAATTTTAAAGTCTTTGCTCTTTTTAAGGCGTCAAGTGAGTGTGTGTGAGGCTCATAAAGAGGAGAACTTTATGCGCGTGTCGTTTAATGCGTTTCCCTTGAGCAGACGTATAATATAAATACTAAAAAAATAACACAACTCTACACCATCGAATATTCTGTTTCAGAGCACCCACAAAATAAAAACCACTTTAGCGTATGAGTCAATTCAAAATTCCAGATGAGATTCTCATGGAAATAGTTTGCCGTGTGGGCAGGGACAACTCTTTGCTACTTGGCCCTTTCATGGCCACTAAACGCCGGAGATTGGCAGTTGTAAGGGCAGAAGGTGTCCTCTGTAAAGCGAACCTAAAAGGTTTCATCCAGAACATGCATCATGTATGGAAGGACTCCCCGTACAGGGACTTCTTCGTCTGTTGTCTGAACAGTGGCAAAAAATTTGCGTTCCTACTAGAAGGTCTCCGCGTGGCGTACAATGAAGGAGTTGTGTTTGTAGCCACGCGCTTAGTGGCTCAGACAGATCTGAATAACCCTTTGGTCGTGTACGTTCTAGGAATGTTTCAGATATGTGGTGGACAATTCGAGGTGGGATACAGGACATTGAAGGCGCTGCGGTGGTGGGAGGATGTGAACCATTTCAATCTAATTGGCATGCCAACATGGAATATTCTAAGCCATTTGGATCCTCCAAGACGCAGGACTTTCGGGGTCACACTTCGGTACCCATCCATTATGTGTAGCTGTAAAGGAGAAAGTTATGGGAGTTGCATGGGCTGCTAGGTGGAATACAACGCCCACCAGATGATGGCATTCTCTTAAACGCGTACACAAAGAAGGAGTTCATGTTGTTTTCAATAAAGTACGTTAATGTTTTCCAATTTTTTTTTTTTTGCTTGCTTTCCTGTATACGTTCACGTGTGTTCTTTGTTTTAATGAACTTGCTTCCCTCCGGACACCCCATCCTCTCCATTATCTTTGTCAATGCCTTCTGCAGGTTTGGTAGTAGAATCCGTAACGCCATAGTCAGCACCAACCAAAGGTTCCTGAAACATGAATAAAATTTGGAAAAATTAAAAAAAAAGTATGTTCATGTTGTAAGGCTGTTAGGAAATAGTAAGTAGAAGTTATACCGGGACACCACCAGAGTGGAAGACTACAACCAGCCCATTATCAGGTGAAATTCCCAGGCCCTCTAGACAGGTATTCTGCTCTGTACCAAACTTTCCCAGATTTATCGGTATGGGTAGAAACGGTTGATGGTGTATGAGCACATTCAGTACATGAGGAGGCATGTGGAGATGTACATTATTAACCACGGCGTGTACAACCACCAACTGGTTGTGTACATCCTCTATCTCCTGCATCGGTACATTACCATCTCCAACCACCGGGGAGGGGTCCGTGTACAGTTCATCTCTATGTACCTCTTCAACTTCCGTCTCTTCCACCTCTATCACTACAAGAAAACAGTCCACAAGTGACTACTGTTTGTGACTGCGAAATCAGTCACTAATATTTGCGACTAACTTAAGATAAATTTGTGACGAATTTGCGACTATGATAATATCAGTCGCAAATCAGTCGCATATTTGTGACTGATAAACCTAGTCGCAAAGATGTCACACATTAGCGACCGATTTACGACTCCTTTTCGAAGGTTCCCAGGTAGTCGCAAAGTAGTCACAAATTTAAGATTGATTTGTGACATTATAGGTCGTGGCACATTTGCGACGCTTTCGTAACGATATTTAGAGTCACAATTTAGTGTCTACCAAGATGTCACAACGTAGTCACTAATTTACGACTGACTTGTGACCGATTTGTGACGAAATAGGGTTTAGGGTTTGATATTTGAAACACTAAAGCGATGTCACAACGTAGTGACTAATTTATGACGCATTTGCCACAATAAGGTCTTGAGTGCGAATGTAGGTAATAACAATTTTTTAAAAAAAAATTAGTGACGAATTTGTGACTCTTTAGTGACCATATAGGGTTTAGGGTTTCAGATTAACAAGTTTTTAAAAAATTGGTAGTGACAAATTTGTGACTCTTTAGTGACTATATAGGGTTAAGGATTTCAGATTAACAAGTTTTAAAAAATTGGTAGTGACGAATTTGTGACTCTTTAGTGACTATATAGGGTTTATCTGAAACTTTATATTAACGTCACAAAATAGTCACAAATATACCACTACTTTGCGACACATTTGCAATGCAGAAGTAAATCTGCGACTGATTAGTGACTACTTTGCCACTCCATTTTACATTACTACACATAAAAACCCAAAATGTATGTTTCTATGATTCATAGTTGTATTTAGCTTGTACTAAAGTCAATGACAAAGTAGCCAAGATGTGGTTGTAGTGAGTAAATCAATTTACAAAAAAATATTTATGTGAGAACAACATTAATGTACTTTAGCTTATAAACACTTAGAAGTTTTAAAGTAAGTTTATGTAAAGTTGATGTTTTTGTAAATTAGCTTTGTTAGTAGTGTTATAATGGTCATATATGTTTATTTAGGGTATATGATTTAGGGAAAGGGTAGAAGAATAAATTTTGGGTCTAAATGTTTAGGGTTTAGGGATTTGATTTGTGACTAACTTAAAATTGTCACAAATCAGTCACAAATTTGAGACTAATTAGCGACAAAGACCTTAGTCACAAATTTGCCAAGCCTAAAAATGGCTAAGCGGGAAACGAAATTTGCCAAAATTTTTCATTTTGCGCCTAAGTGTAAAAGTTAAAACAGAAGATGTTATTTTATTTTTCTGAATTCACAAAAAACTATAAAAAAAACTCATCTTATCTCTTGGTCTCCTCTTCTCTTCGATCTCTTTGATCTCCTCTTCTACCTTTGGCTCCATCTTCTCTCCTCTTTTCCTCGGTTTATACCTCTGACCAAAATATTCCCATTTGATTTCACCGATGGAACCCTCTTGACCCTTTTTCGATTTCTAGGGTCGATCTCGACATCTCAGCCACCGTGTGGTGTCACTTGCGAGGTCTTTCTTCACGGCGGCTTTGCGACTCCCATCTCCTAGTTCAGGTAAATGCTTAACTCAAGCTTCTCGATTGCCCAATAGAGATCTGTGGAGGAGAATTTCTAGCAGATGGATTTGTTAATACGAATCTTTGTCTTTGTCGGAAACTTGAATCATCATAAACTATGGGTTTGTGGGATGCTTTTCTCAATTGGCTTCGTAGGTCAGTTCTTTCTTCTCCTGTGTTTATGGGTTTTTTATTTGGGTTTGTTTCTCTTTGGTGTTTGAGTTTAAAAAAAATCAAAATTTGATTGTGATTTGTGATTTTACGGACGAAATTAGGGCTTTTTAGCTGATTTCTATGTTGACGCATATTTGATAGGTTTTTTTGAGAGTATAGGAGGAGAAATTCTGTAACATTTTTTACCCAAATAAGGAATTGCAATACAATCACATCAATCTCTGGCTCAAGAAAGCAACAAACTTGCTTATATCGTTTTGTGAAACAAACCTTAACCTTCTCGATTTGGAAAATAAAGATCCATAAATTTGGCTCACAACAACTCTCATGAATTGTCTTTTCCTATTAGATATGCAAACCCTAACCTTGTCTTATTGTTGTAGCTTCTGCGACCTCGTCGGTCAGGACAGCTTCAGATCTGAAGAAGTAAGCTCTTTGTTTTCTCGATGTTTTGAGATTGGAGTTCTGTTTACATATCTTTGCCGTTGGTGAATTTTCTAATATGTTGTTTTATGTTTGTTTCGTTTGATGCAGGTACATGGATAAGAAACTCCAAAGTAAGTTCGATATCTTCATCAATGTTTATCTATTTAGAGAAGTTTCTCGTATTTGTTTGAAGATCTCGTATGGTTGGTTTGTTGGAGTAGCTTTCTTTGTTTCATCTCTCATTCGGCTTTCATAATTGACATCTTAAAAGTAGTTTTTATTTGGAGTTTTTTAGTCAATTTATAACCTTGTTAGTTAACTATAGGTTTGTGTTGGAGGTTACTTTGGAGGTTATTTAGCTCAAACATTTGTTGTGTGTAGGGTAAGTAAGAATCTTTATCTAAAGCCAATAAAAAATGGGTTTTATGTTCATTTATAGGTAAGCGATTTGGGGAATTTGATACGGCTTTACAGTGAGTGGCATTCTCATTTGCTACCTTACTATTCGTTTGATCAGTTTGTGCCTAAAGTGCAACAAGTCGCTAGCACTAAGCGTGTGAAGGTACATTAATTCAATACTCTCCTCAACGGCCTTGAAATTTTCATGGCTCAAGCGAGTAGTGTGCCTACAATTCAACGGACCGAAGTGATGGTGTGCCCGTGTCGGAAGTGCAAAAATTCGAGGCCACAGAAAATTGATACAGTTGGTACGCATTTATTTAATAGAGGGTTTACACCTGTGTATTATGTTTGGTTTTATCATGGAGAGGGATATGAAGATGAAACTTCAGGTAGTACTAGTTACCAACCTATGGATCAGGGTCAGGGTTATTCGAATGAACAATATGATGGGCATCAATTAGTTATAGAAAATGATGATCATGATGTCGGGTTAGAGCATAATAGGTTCGAAGAAATGGTAACCGATGCATTTCCTAGAGTTATGACTACTCCTAATATTGCTGAGGAACCGAATTTAGATGCAAAATTTTTTTATGATATGTTTGATTCTGCAAAACAACCAATCTATGAAGGTTATAGGGAAGGTTTGTCTAAATTATCGTTGGCATCTAGGATGATGACAATAAAGTCTGATCATAATCAATCTGAGAGTTGCTTGGATGATTGGGCATCTCTTCTAAGAGAATATTTGCCAGAGGGTAATCAAGCTGCTGAGTCATATTACGACATACATAAACTAGTCTCTAGTTTAGGATTGCCCTCAGAGATGATAGATGTTTGCATTGACAATTGCATGATATTTTGGAAAGATGATGAAGATCTGAAGGAATGTCGATTTTGCCACAAACCAAGATTTAAGCCCCAAGGCACTGGTAGGAAAGTGTCGTACCAGAGAATGTGGTACCTGCCCATAACAGATAGGCTACAAAGGTTATACCATTCAGAACGGACAGCTGCATCAATGAGGTGGCATGCGGAACATTCAACTACTGAAGGAGAAGTTCATCATCCTTCTGATGCAAAAGCTTGGAAACACTTCAAATCGGTACACTCTAATTTTTCTAAAGAGAAGCGCAATGTTTATCTTGGCCTATGTACAGATGGTTTTAGTCCGTTCGGTATGTCTGGCAGGCAATATTCTTTGTGGCCGGTTATATTGACACCTTATAACCTTCTGCCTGATATGTGCATGCAGAGGGAATGTCTCTTTTTTGAATATTTTAATCCCTGGCCCGAAGCATCCAAGAAGATCTATTGATGTGTTTTTACAGCCGCTGATTCACGAGTTGAATATGTTGTGGTCTCATGGGGTTCGTACTTTTGATTACTCTAGGAAGAAGAACTTTACCATGTGAGTTGTGCTTATGTGGACGATAAGCGATTTTCTAGCCTATGGAATGTTATCTGGTTGGACAAAAAATGGTAGGTTATCATGTCCGTATTGCCAAAATGAAACAGATGCATTCCAACAAAAAAATGGTAAAAAATCTTGTTGGTTTGATTGTCACTGGAGGTTTCACCCTATGAACCATCTGTACCGGGGGAACAGGAGGTTGTTCACAAAAGGCAAACGTGTACGTATCCCCCCACCTCCATATCTTTCAGGAGAACAAATTAAAGGTCAACTTGATTATTGAGGAGCTCAAGACACAGCAAAACGTGGTGGTAACTAGCTTAATATTCCGACTAATCTCCCAGATGGATACCTTGAAGAACATAATTGGCATAAGAAGAGCATTTTATGGGATCTACCGTACTGGAAGGATCATTTATTGCGCCACAATCTTGATGTCTTGCACATTGAGAAAAACTTTTTCGATAACATCATGCACACCATCTTAAACGTTCCAGGCACGTCTAAAGACAACTTGAAGTCTATACTGGATTTACCTCTTATATGGTCTAGAGTTGAGTTACATCTCACGGGAGATGGGAGAGCTCCAGTGCCTAGCTTTAGATTGTCAAGCGAAGGCAAAACAACATTCTTCAATTGGGTTTCCAACGAAGTTAAGTTCTTAGATGGATACGTGTCAAAACTCTCTAAGTCTGTGGAGCAAGGGAAAAACATTTATGGTATGAAGAGTCATGATTGTCATGTGTTTATGCAGAGATTATTGTCTTTCGCCTTTGCAGAACTTTTGCCAACGAACATGCATGAATCACTTGCAGGTATATTTTCTATGACGATATTTAAATATGTAAACAAATTATGTCTGCAAAATTACATTTGTGTTTTGGTTGATATTGGATTTCGGGTTTAGGTGTTGGAGCATTTTTTCGCGATCTGTGTGTGCGAACTCTGACTCAGGATGGAATTCAACAACTAAACAATAACATCCCAATATTGTTTTGCAACTTTGAGAAGATATTCCCTCCATCTTTTTTTGATGTGATGGAGCATCTTCATGTCCATCTTCCTCACGAAGCTGATTTAGGAGGGCCCGTTCAATTTCGTTGGATGTATCCTTTTGAGAGATTCATGAAACACTTAAAAGGAAAGACAAAAAACCTAGCTAGGATTGAAGGATCAATTGTTGCGGGCAATTTAACCGAAAAACCTCTCATTTCACCTCATACTACTTCCCTCCAACTGTCCAAACACGAAAAAGAGCTCCACGTAGGTACGACGATGGTGGCATCGCACAAACATATCCAGTTTCAGATGTCCCAGATATATTCTGTGCAATTGGTAGGCAGACCGGAATCATAAGAGAAGAAGACTGGTCCTCGTTCGAAGACTACAATTGTGCACACACATATATTCTCTTACAATGCGAAGAAGTTAGCCCATTTCTAAGGTACATATTATAATTACCAACTATGGATTGAAGTCAAAAGAGTTATTTTCGTACTTATATATGCTATGAAACATATATAACAAATGCATTTGTTATGACCATATTTTCTATTAGTGAATTGATTCGCCAAGTTAACGAGGTTTTCCCAAATGCATCCGCCGATGAGATTGAAAAACGTAAAGATCTACACTTTGCTAAATGGTTGAAGAGTCAGGTATATAAGTTAAACACAAAATTATATATATCTACTTTCCATAAAACCCTATATGTACAATTTATGTATATACTTCTATATTTACAATGTGTATTCTGTATCTGCCAGGTTGATTATGGAGACACGTCATACCCTGTATGGTTTAGAGAGTTGATCCAAGGTCCGTTGGGGAAAGTCACGTCATCTCCAATGTATTTCACACGAAGTTATGTGTTCCATACGTTCAAACGTGGGAAAAATAGAGCAACTGCGAACTATGGTGTGGTAGTTCGAGCCGGGGACACGGATTTTTATGGCATTATCCAAGACATTATTCAAGTGCAATTCCCTGGTTTGGTTAACTTAAAGTGCACCCTTTTAAAATGCGAGTGGTTTGATCCAGTTGTCGGACGAGGGGTTCGAGTAGGAAAGTTTGGTGTCATCGATGTTAATGGATTGCGTTCTTATGCAAAGTATGATCCATTTGTCCTTGCATCACAAGCGGATCATGTATGTTTCATTCCATATTCACGTGTCAGAAAAACAGGGATTACATGGTTATATGTGCTTAAAATAGCACATAGAGGAATGATAGTTGAATCAAACGACGAACCTATGCAAAATGAAACGGCCGTTGATCTAACAACTCCAGAAGCAGATATAGACAACATCATTCTTATAGATCCGCAAAATCGAGAAGCTGAAATACTTTCGGATGCTAACGATGCAGAAAACCCCGAAGACGAGTTCGCAAACGAGAGTGGAGAAAGTACCGATGGGGATGAAGACAACTCAAATGACGATTCAGAGTAAAGCATACATGACTGTTTTTATTTCATTTGTGTTTATTTTTGGAATTCGTGTGATTGTTATCGTTTTATGTGATTGTGATCGTAATATGTGATTATCGAATTGATGTGTTTATCGTTATATGTTGTGAACATATTATTTGTATGCAGTAACATGTGATGAACATAAAATCGCGTGACCATAGGTTCGAACTCGGGTTCAATATGCAGTAACATGTCCTGATTTGCCCATTAGGCTACGAACAATTTCTGTTCGTTTTTAACATTCACTAATATTAAAAATTAGTTTTTTTGTTAATGGTATTTTAATTATTCGAATGGAAGATTATCTATAAACAAAACATTATTTTTAATATTATCATATAACATTAGACATATAAAAATATTACATTACACATAAAATATTACATTAATTAGAAAATAGGAAATATTACAGATAACAACATTATTATAAACTCATAGTATGGATACTAGGAAAATATTAAACATTAAAGCAACATAAAGCCTTAATTAAGCTTATTCTTAACCATTGATGGGTCGGATGTTTATTCATCATCTGAGTCTGGAACTGTTTCATATTCGTACCCAGTAGTTCCTTCATCTTTCTCTTTGATAGTAGATACTTCGGTTGGTTCGTATTCGGCAATCATCGAATTAGCACCAATTATCTGTTTGGAAAAGGAATTCAGATTATAATTATTAGAAATATTTAGAAAGTTATGGAAAATCTACCTTAACGATATTCCGCTCTATGATGTTGATGTACTTAGAGTTCCTGTTAAAACGGCATACGGTAACATTCTGTAGAATGACCACCGCACCTACAACAGTGGCGAGTTTGTACTCGTCATTTTTTAAGATGTTATGGTGCATGGTTTCCTCGATTTTTCCTGATGGATTCTTTAAGGTTACTAGCAAATTTCCCTGCCCGTTGGGGGTCAAACTGGACAACATAGCCACAATCTGAAAAGGAGATACAATTTACTTGTCAGATAAATTGTATGTATAAATGGATATAATATTTATCGATAACGTAAAACTTTTTCACTTTCACAAATTGTGAATGCGGGGATTGGATTTCTGCAACCTGGGTCCAGAATGGTGTGCTCCTATGGTTATAAGAACCTACATTTATGAATGATAGAGTTAGTATTTGTCATCTTCAATCATTATTGTAATGGTAAAAGCGTTAATTATATATATATAAATCTTCACGGATTATGTAATCGATAGTAGAAGTCCACCGAGGACTACTAAAATCCTGGTCGCCCTGTACTGTCTCATTGATGACCTCACGAATGAAATCTTGTGTTGGAAGTGTCTGAGAACTTTCACCTCGCAACACCTTCGCATCGTGCGACCTCTTGCGAAACAGTCCTCGCCGTATGAGTTGGCCAGGTCCCGGTATTACGGGCGTTTGGTTTTGGGATCGTTGAGTTGGTTGGAGTGAAATTGTCGGTGGAGCATCAATAACATTTAAATCATCGTATGGAGGGCTTGAAGGCACCAGAGTTGTGTTTGGAGGGTTTTGAACGGAGGCTTGGTTTTGAATATAGTAATTTCATAGATCTCTGTTTGCCATTTCGAAATTGAATATTTTTGTGTTATGATTTTGTGTTGAATTACTCTGACTTATATAGGCAAGATAAAGAGATATTTTAAGCTTAACGTGTCGATGTGTTTATAAGAAAAGAACTAAAATTGATGCGACATTACATCTCAGTATGCAATAAAGAAATAAATTTTGTGAATGACACTGTCGGCCACTTAATGTGGTTCACCTAATTTTTTAGCGTCGTATACAAACGACACAAAAAGACGCGAATTCAATGCAAAATCGACGCAAAGGAATTCGATGCTACTGCGATGCTAACATTCGATGCAAAATCGATGCTAAAATCTCCACTTAAATCTTTTAAAGATACAAAAATTATATGGACACAACTGTTTGGAACAAATCCAACTTGACAACTCATTTGAATGGTTAGATGTGTCATACATCATTTAACGGCCAAGATCTATTATGCTAAAGCTGTTATAATAATTTTTTTAAATCTATAAATAGGTAATGGTTTCATTAGGTTAGTATTCTAAAAATCTAATGAAAGATTTGGTTAACCACATAAAATGTGGACACAATCGTTACAGACCAAGGTGATTTGACAAGACAATATGCAAAGACAAAACAAATTATGTGGACTAGAAAGTTTCGTACTATCTCCATTATTTGTGGGTATGGTTTTACTTACGTTTAAACATATAAATTCTACTATAAATACATATGATGGAGTGTATAACTTCTACACATATCAATAACACACGTAATGTCTTCCAGCTCTCCTAAGAAAGACTCTAAATCAACAAACGTGAAATTTTTTTTTGCTATTCCAAAATACTCTTGGGAAACCGAAACTCAATGCGACGAATTCACTTAAGAGATACCCACTTACTCGTGGGAATTTGATATGTGCTCACCAACCCATAATGAAGATTCTACATCAACAATAGTGCCTGACAGCCAGTGATTGCCAAACATACACCACATTCCTAAATTCTCGTGGGAAACTGAATCTTAGTGCGACGAATATACTAAAGAGATACCCACATACTCGTGGGAAGCTGATTCATGCTCTCCTGCCAATGTTGTGAGTCCCAAATTTGAAGATGGGTTCAGTTATTCAAAACACAAAAATGATAAGCAGCCAGAATGTCATGACCAGAAGCGGGTTGTCGATGAAGTTTTGTATAGGCAAATCGAAGACGGACAACCATCTCAATTGATTGAAAAGTCAGATACTTACGGTGGAAGTACTTCAAATGAATGTAAGGATCACTACTACGATTATGAATTTGCCCAAAGTCCAGAAATCCCAAACTTAAATCTAGATGTTGATGCGATCAAAAGGGAATTGTGCAACGGATTTTTAGATTCTTCAGCAAAGAAACAAAAGGGAAAGAAAAGTTTCTGGTTCTAACCGTTGTTTGAAGTGTATACATATATGTTTTAAAAATTAGTATTCTATTATGTACTTGTACCATAACCGTTGTATGTTTAATATTTTCAAGTCTCTAATGTACCTGTGAAAGAAGTCGTTTTTAAAAATTATGTTTCATTATTTGTAATGATTTATTGGAGTTGCATAATCAATATATCTCGTTGTATGATTGTTATCGACACTAATTCATTCCTGTTAGATTGTTGTTGGGGTCGGTATTCATCCCCTCAACATTAACGTCTAAAGACAAGCCAGTGGAAGAAATGTCCCCCGGGCTCTTAATGAAGAAGGCGTTACAGAACCTAAGTCTTCCTGCGAAGCGAAGTATGTGGCAGCAGAACGAGCCTAGGTGAAGCCGGAATGGATTAGGACCAGACAGTGCTGACCACGGCTTCACCCTCAGGAGCCGACCACAGCTTCGGTGAACAGTACTCTGTGAACAGTGCTCGGTGAACAGTGCTCGGTGAACAGTGTGACCACGGCTTCGGTGAACAGTGCGACCACGGGGTCGATGAACAGTGCGACCACGGCTTCGGTGAACAGTGTCCGACCTCAGCCTCACCGTCTTGGGACCGACCACGTGCTCGCTGCGACCATGGCCTCGCCAAGTGGTGCCGACCACGGGCTCGCTGCATCACGACGACCACGGGCTCGCAGCGTCGTGCCGACCCCGGGCTCGCCGGATGGTGTCACTCGCGAGTGACACCTCGATCATTAGTCTTACCAATAACCCGATGCAGTCTCAGGCCCATTGAGCTGAAAGAAGCCCGAAGCCCATGTTGTTGTAGCCGACTCCGCAGAAGCTTAGGAGATGTAACCGCCTTAGACACACTATAAATACTTCTTTGTATCAACCCTAAAGGGGATCCAACTTCTTTTACACAAAAATTTGTACTCAACTTTTTCAGAGCAATAAACAACATCTCTTTCCCAAATCTCTAGCAATCCTAGATTACCATAGAAATCTCTGAATTCCCTCACGAACTCTTACAAATTCAATTGTGTTGGTTTCGACCCCCACAATTTGGCGCCGACTAGGGTTTCATAACACCATCGCTATGTCAGGAAGCAAACAGCAGAAGCAGCAAAGGACCTTCATCTCACAGAAACAACGAAGCAAAGGAGGACTCCACAAAGAGCACCGCTCCTTACGCCACCAACAGCCCAGCGGATATCACGAAGATCAAGCAGATGCTTGAGACGCTCATAAAGAAAGCAGAGGATCAGGAAAAGCATCTCGAGACTACGATGAACGAGCTACATGCGCTCAAGAAACAGAAGCGCAAGAGGTCCCGAGTTCGCCCAACACGCCTCAGCTTTACCACGCCTCAAGCTTATCGAAGGAATCGGCACGGGGAGCTGCCACCTCAGACCGATCGCACAGGAGCGGGGGACTTGCCTCCACCACCGCCTCTTCAGAAATCTGACGAAACTTCCGAGCGTGTGGTAGAAGAATCGGATGAAGATCAACCTTCTCAAAGACAAGCCCGAATCGACATAGCCGGTGACGACGCTAGGGCTCATGGAGATCAACCTCTTCCTCAGAAACGTGTCCAAACGGACGCTGCTGACAACGCTATGGCTGATGGAGAAGGAGCTCCAACCATAGCGGAGCTTTACAGGAGGGAGCAGGAGCGCAAGGCTCCTCAAGGCTCCCAAAACTAAGAGGTCGCCGCGCTGAAGGCCCAGCTAGACCAGGTCGTCTTCGATCTGCGGACAACCAAGCTGCCCTCACGACCTCAGCAGTCCTCGCGCCCTCGCGCCCTAGCGCTCTTGCGCCCTCGCGCCCTCGCGTCCTCGCGTCCTCGCATCCTTGCCGCACCAAGCCATGCCCGTGCTCGCGGCGTTCACCCGAACCGAGCCCGTGCTCGCGCGTCCTCATCTATGCGAGCATGCGCTCGCGTGTCCTCATCCATCCAAGCATGCGCTCGCATCGCCCGATCCATCTGAACCCGTGCTGACGTCCTCCGATCGATCCGAGCCCGCGCTCGAGTCATCCGACCGGACCGAAGCCGCACTCGCTTCGCTCGTCCGACCCGAAGCTAGCCTCGCGTCGCCAGCTCGGAGCGAGCCCGCGCTCACGTCACCTGACCGGGCTGAGCTCATGCTCGTGCCTCCTCATCGGACCGAAGCCACACTCGCGTCGCCTGAACGGATCAAGACCATATTGCCAACACCGCCACACTCTCGTGCTGAATCGTCTCGTGAACTCACATAGTCAACCTGCGATCTCTAATTGGCTTCAAATCGGCCTCGCTTTCGGCACTACAAGCTTCGCAATTCTCAATCAGACCCAGAAAATCAAGCATCGTGGGAGTGAACAGGGCAAGCTCGCTTCTACGACACAACAATGACGGAGCTCATCCCACCTCGGTGCAACCTCGTCACCATCAAATCGGGCTCACTGATAAATCAAACCATCCTGCTAGCAAGCAGAATCTCTCTCTCTCTACCTTGTAATTTCCAAAATTTAATCTTTTAGCTCTGCGACTCGATTGAGTCAACTCGCCTAACTCGCTGCTATCTTTCTCTTTTCATATCGCAGAGATTATCATACAAGCTCGGGCCTGCCTCTGAATCTAGTTAACAACACAAGCATAATCTCTGCTTGAAGTGGCTCGTAAGCAAGACACCTCGCCGAAGCAAAGAATATCTTGCTAAAACTGCGAGTTAATCAACCTCGCAAGATGATGATCGAAGCTCGCAACACCTCGACCAGTTCTTCTTTGCCTCGCCGAATCACGGACCTACGAGTTCAAAGTAACCACGGAGCAGCGGTGCAAGCTCAGACTTGCCTCGTAAGATCTTCCCAAGATCGAATCAACTGGGTGATACAAGCTCGGAACAAGTCAACCACATTTGAAATCATCAGTTGTCAAAGAAACAATCTCCACCTTGGTGTCTCCTTCGCAAGAAGTCCCATCTTTAAGACAATCAAAGAGGAAAAGGGTGACCTCGACATCGAATCAATTCATCAACACTAACGCACCATGTGTTCATCCTCTCCTTAATGTCACTGACGTCCGCAAAATGAAGAATTTCATATCCAATAAGCTTTAAGGAATTGGGCCTTGCAAGAGCAAGTGTTGGCCCTAATCAAATCACGTCGTTACTTCGTCTCCTCATCATTTTGATTCAAGGAGAAGATAGATCACTTTTCCACTACGTTCTCAAATCGTCTCATTGTTAAATATCTTTGAACCGGCTCGCTCCAACAACATCTTCAAATCAGCACACCACAAACCGTACACGATCAATTCGCCAGAGTCGGAGAGTGCCAGTATCTGGATCGGTGCAATCATCTTGGCTTCAACCTTTATCATTACGAAGTTTGCTGGGGTAGTCGAGTCAATGTTAACACGTCTACAGTCTAAGCGGATTCGTAAATCACCAATTGCAAGTTTTCTCCTCCAAAATCAGACTCTACTTCGCAATCGGACCGAATCAATAAGTTGGGGCTATCTCGTCACACCTCGTAAGTTCGTGGGAGCTTAGAGTCACCACGCTGCAAGGTGGCTCGTTTCTTCTCCACCTCATACGCGACCTCGCTGAAGCTCCTTTCTGGGAATCAACGGGTTCACCTCGCAGAAGCTCGCAGGATCTCAATTCCACCTCGCAAGACCAAGACCACGAGCTTAACTTCGCACCAGATCAAGTCTCACGGTTTAGCAACCTCTTTGCAAACTCGGGACGACGCAATACGGACCTCGCAAGCTCAAAGTTATGAGCTCCACTCGTTCAACTCCTCGTCCCTCTCTGACACTTTGCTGTTCGAATCTCGTTTCGTCTACCTCCTCTGAGTCAATGTCACAAGCTCCTTTTGCCTCAAATCCACCTGGATGTCAATGCTTCAAGCTCCACAGCTCGCAATCAGACTTACGAAATAGTCTGTACTTCAAATCAACAAGACGAGCTCGCTACAATAACACATCAACGACGTCAGCTCCTCACACTTTGCTGATTTTACGACACTACGACAAGCAAAGTTCAACAAGACAAATCAATTGTCGCGATTTACTAATCAACCTCGCCGGCTCCGCTGTGGCACAACCATCTCGACTTCTTCACCTCATGGGCTCGTCGACACTCAAAGTCCACCTTACAGACTTGTCGATACGCCAATCTCACTTCATGGATGCAAAACGCATCTGCAGTGACTACGACACCAGCGAGGCAAAGACTCAGAGCGAGCAAAGCTCTCACCTAGAGCGGCGACGCCACGGTCAACATCACCGTTGTATTCGTCGTGTTGCGTTTTTCCTACAAGGCCAAGTCTGTTGTCTCACCTACATACAAGTCAACAATGAAGGCTAAGCAAGCAAGCAAACGAAACACCCACCCAGACAGCGACGCCACCACCTTTTTTCAAGCCCAAGCCTCATCTCTGGATGAGCTCCACATGATCTCCTACGCCTTCGGGGGGGGGGGGGGGGGGGAGTGAATGTTTCCACTTAAGCCTCGTTTCGTACGAGCTCACTTGATCTCCTCCGCCTTCAGGGGGGGAGTGAGTGCTTTTCGCAGTCTCTAGACGACTTCAGTTCCCTCTTTCATCTAAAAAGGGGGGGGAGTGGGGTACCCGTATGCCACTCCTTCACAACATCATTGACAACATCATCGTTAATCACAAACACTCGCCATAGCACTCATCATGAGAACAGTTTGTCCTTTATGGACTCATCATGAGAACAGCTTTATTCGAGTAGAGTCGTTCTGCATCTATTGTTGCTGGCCACAGCAATAGTGTAGAAATACGAACACAATGACATCCACAACGGATACAGCGCGCTATATAAATTCCAGTGTTCAGAATCGTCTCCGGATGACCTCCCTGATCACTCAGAAACCCAACAACATCGTTGGTAATGCAGCTGCTAGTGACCTCCGTTCAGATTATACTTGAACGTGTCTCTCCGAAACCCAGGACAAGCGCTGGTCTAATTCAAGGTGAACTTGCTCTCGGACAGACGTGTCTAAAGGAGCAGCACCATTTTTGCAAAGCCCAACAGCAACGTTGGCCGACAAAGAGCGTGAGCGCATTTGCGTTTTCACAGTCTCTACAAAAGCCTCATTCATGAGCAAGCAGAGCCTCATTCAAGAGCAAGAAATTTCCACTATACTGCAGCAACGCAAACGGCTTCAACAAGCACAATGAGAAGTCTTCAAACCTTCGATCAAACACAGGGTCTTATGGCCTTCAGTTCACAAAGTCCAACGTCAGTGTTGGCAAATATATGACATAAACGCTTAAACAGCTCAAAGAATTCCTAAGTGTAGGAACAACATCAACAATTTCTAAATCAAAAGCCTGAGTCTGAAACCATCAAGGTTTAACGTCAGCAGAAACTACAAAGTCATCTTGCATTCTCCACAATGCAAGGCTCCAAAATAATAGCAAGGATACAAACCATCCAATGCTACAACCGAAAGTCATCAAGTCCAACAAGAGTTTTCAAAAACATGAAACTACAAATAAGCTGAGCAAAGAGAAATGATCACTCATCAGCCACTCATCCTCATGAGCTGCATCAGCATCCTCTGCGATATCTAAAGCTTGCCTTACGCTAGAGACAAGCTCATCAAACACATCACGAGCATCATGGATCGGGATCTTCCTCTCAGCCAAAAGCCCCGCTGCGGTATCCAAAGTCGGACCATCAGGCTCACGGAGACGCTTGATGAGCTCCAGGCTCGCATTAATCTCGGCAAGGTCCAGTATGTTATCCTTCGCTGTCCCCTCGATCTTGGCAAGCAACCTGGCGACCTGTCTGACCCGGACAGCAGGGCTACGAGTCGCCTCATCATTGGCCTCAGCAACGGCCTCCTCAATCTTAGCATCACCGAGACATTCAGCATCCAACAGCTTACTCCTGAGCAAAGCAATCCCCTCCTTGTCCTTCGCATGCCTCAAAGACGCCCTCAACAGCTTGTCGCTCAACTCCTCCTCCTTCTTCTTCACAGAAACAACGTCATCCTCAAGAGCTCGGTTCCTCTCAGCAAGCTCGACGCTGGCTTTCTCGGCCTTGCTGAGCTCCTTGTCTCGAGAGCGAGAGTCCTCTTCGAAGTAAAAGGCCAGTTGGTCTAGCTGAGCGGAGGGCTACACGTAGAGGAAAGCAAAGGGAAGGGTATTAGATCAAAAGTAACTAAGTATCAAGCGACCACGCACTCGCTCCCATTCGAAACCACGACCATGGGCTCACTCGCGCCCTTTGCTACCATGCACGCGCTCGCGCCTGCCGCGACCACGTGCTCGCTCGCGCTCGCCGCGACCACGCGCTCGCTCGCGCCCGCCGCGACTACGCGCTCGCTCC